>PVHY01008868.1:0-59310 GCA_004024945.1 Uropsilus gracilis | reverse complement strand
TCCTGCTCAAAGTTGTGCACTTCAGTTTGGTGCTTAGCTTGTTTTGACTTTTCATCAAGTCCTTTGTTTATTTTTTCACTATATCCCATATATTAGTGAAACCATTTGGTTTCTGTCTTTTTCTTTATGACTTGTTTCTGTTAATATGATTTCTTCTAAGTACATCCATGCTGTTATAAATTCGTCAAATATGTCATTTTGATTGATGAGTAATATTCCATTGTGTATATATACCAAATTTTTTTCATCCAGTCATCTGTTTTGGGGCATTTAGGTTGCTTCCATGACCTTGCAATTATAAATTGTGCTGCAGTAAACATCCGAGCACAAATGTCCCTTTGTACCCACATATAGGTCTCTTTTGGGTAAATTCCCAAGAGAGCAATTGCTGGGTCAAATGATAGTTCCATTTTAATTAACTTGAGGGTCCTCCACACAGCTTTCCATAGTGGTTGGACTAGCTTACATTCCCACCAGCAGTGTAGTAGTGTTCCTTTCTCTCCACTTCCTCGCCAGCAATTCTTGTTGTCCGTTCTTTGGATGTGGGCCATTCTTACTGGTGTAAGGTGGTATCTCATTGTGGTTTTGATTTGCATTTCCCTTATTACTAGTGAAGTTGAGCAATTTTTCATATGCCTGTTGGCCATTTGTATTTCCTCTTTGGAGAAGTGTCTTTTTAGTTCTCCCCATTTTTTGATTGGGCTTTTTGATTTGCTTTTGTTTAGTTGTGTGAGTTCCTTGTGGATCATCGTTATTAATCCCTTATCACTCATGTGGAGGGCAAAATTTTTTTCCCATTCGGTTGGGCATCTTTTCGTTTTTTCTGTTGTCTCTTTTGCTGTACAGAAGCTTTTTAGTTTCATGTAGTCCCATCTGTTTATGTTTTCCTTCATTTTTTTTGCCTTCTGTAGATGTTTCTCGAAAGGGATTTCTGGACTGTAATTCATGGAGTGTTTTGCTCAAGTTTTCCTCTATGTATGCTATGGTTTCAGGTCTGACCTCTAAGTCTCTTATCTATTTTGAGTTGATTTTTGTACATGGAGTAAGGGAGTTTTCTTGGTTCATTTTTTTTTGCATGTCTTAGTCCAATTTTCCCAGCACCATTTATTGAAGAGGTTATCCTTGTTCCAAGGTAAGTTTTTCACTCCTTTGTTGAAGATTAGTTGACTATATATGTGTGGCTTTATTTCAGGGCACTCAATTCTGTTCCATTGGTCTGATTGTCTGTTTTTGTACCAATACCATGCTGTTTTAATTATTATGACTTTGTAGTATAGCTTGAAGTTTGGAATTGTAATACCTCCATTCTCTTTTTTTCTGGTCAGGAGGCTTTTTGATATATGAGGTCTTTTGTTATTCCATATGAATTTTAGTAATTTTTGTTCTATCTCTTTAAAAATGTCATTGGGATTTTTATTGGGATTGCATTGAATCTGTAGATTGCCTTTGGTAGGATGGTCATTTTGATAATATTAATTCTTCCAATCCATGAACAGGGAATGTTTTTCCATTTCCTTATGCCTTCTTCTATCTCTCTAAGGAGCATTCTAAAATTTTCTTTATATAATTCTTTCACGTTTTTTGTTAGGTTTATTCCCAGGTATTTAATTTTTTTTTTGGTGCAATGGTAAATGGAATGGTTTTTCTGATTTCTTCTTCTATTTCACTTTTTGCATATAGGAAAGCCACTGACTTCTGTGTGTTGATTTTGTATCCAGCTACCTTACTGAACTGGTTTATTATTTCAAGTAGTCTTTCTGTGGATTTTTTTTGGGTTTTCTATATAGAGAATCATGTCATCAGCATATAATGATAGCTTCAGTTCCTCTTTGCCTATTTGTATCCCTTTTATGTCTCTCTCTTGCGTTATTGCCCTAGCTAGAACTTCCAGTACAATGTTAAAGAGTAGTGGGGAGAGTGGGCATCCTTGTCTAGTTCCAGATCTCAACTGGAATGCTTTTAGTTTTTCCCCATTTAGGATGATATTTACCATAGGTTTGTCATAGATGGCTTTTATCATGTTGAGGTAAATTCCTTTAATCCCTAATTTTTCAAGGGTTTTATCATGAATGGATGCTGGACTTTGTCAAATGCTTTCTCTACATCTATTGATATGATCATGTGGTTTTTGTTTTTCTCTTTGTTGATGTGGTGTATTATGTTAACTGATTTCCGGATGTTAAACCATCCTTGTGTCCCTGGGATAAATCCCACTTGGTCATGGTGAATGATGCTTTTAATGCATCGTTGGATTCGGTTTGCCAGGATTTTGTTTAAGATTTTTGCATCTGTGTTCATTAAGGATATTGGTCTATAGTTTTCTTTCTTGGTGCTGTCCTTATTTGGTTTTGGCATGAGTGTGATATTTGCTTCGTAGAATGTGTTTGGCAGTTTTCCTTCTTTATCAATTTTTTGGAAAAGTTTTAGTAGCACAGGCATTATTTCTTCTTTGAATGTCTGGTAGAATTCATTTGTAAAGCCATCAGGTGCTGGGCTTTTGTTTTTAGGTAGAGTTTTGATGACTTCTTCAATTTCACTGCTTGTGATTGGTTTATTTAAGTTCTCTATATCTTCTTTGTTTAATTTTGGGGTGTTGTATCTTTCTAAGAATCTATCCATCTCATCCAGGTTGTTGTATTTATTTCCATATAGTTGTTCATAGTACTCTCTTATTATCCTTTGGATTTCTTTTGTGTCTGTTGTAATTTCTCCTCTTTCATTTGTGATTCTGTTTATTAGAATTCTCTCTTCTTTCCTTTGTGAGCTTTGCAGGGGGCTTATCAATTTTGTTTATTTTTTTCAAAGAACCAGCTTTTGGTTTCGTTAATCTTTTGGATAGTCTTTTTGGTTTCTAGATTATTTATTTCTTCTTTTATTTTTGTTATTTCTTGTCTTCATCTGGATTTTGGGTTTTGCTGTTGCTCTTTTCTAATTTTTCAAGTTGGTAGATTAGGTTGTTTTTTTTGGTTATTTTCTTGGTTTTTGATATGGACCTGTATTGCTATGAATCTTCCTCTTAGATATGCTTTTGCTGCATCCCAGACATTTTGGAATGCTGTATCTTCTTTGTTGTTTGTTTCAAAGTAAGTTTTAATTTCTTCTTTAATTTCTTCAGTTACCCATTCTTCCTTTAGAAGCATGTTGTTCAGTCTCCAAGTGTTAGATGTTCTTCTTTTTTCCTTTTCATTGTTGATTTCTAGTTTGATACCCTTGTGGTCTGAAAAAAAGTTGGTATTATTTTAATCTTTGTGTATTTATTCATGTTTGCCTCGTGGCCTAGTATGTGATCAATTTTAGAGAATGATCCATGTGCATTTGAGAAGAAGGTGTAGTCTGTTCCTTGTGGGTGTAGCATCCTGTAGATGTCTATTAGGTCCATTTTGTCTAGGTCTTCTTTTAAGGCTTTTGTGTCCTTGTGTAGCTTTTGTTTTTTTGATCTGTCCTTTGTTGAGAGTGGGGTGTTGAAGTCTCCTACTATATATGTGTTTTCATCTATATTTGGTTTCAGTTCTCTTATAAAGCTGTCTTATAAATCTTGGTGCTCCCTCATTTGGTGAGTATATGTTGATAATTGTTAAGTCTTTTTGGTTGATTGCCCCTTGAACCATTAGGTAGTGGCCATCTTTATCCTTTGTTACTTTTTTTATTTTGAAATCTGCTTTGTCTGCTATAAGGATGGCTACTCCTGCCTTTTTGGGGGGGGCCGTTTGCTTGTATAATTGTTTTCTATCCTTTTACCTTCAATCTGTGCTTGTCTTTTGGGATCAGATGTGTTTCTTGAAGGCAGCAGAATGTTGGGTTCTGTCTTTTAATCCAGTCTGCAACTCTGTGTCTTATGATTGATGAGTTTAGCCCATTGACATTTAGAGTAATTATTGATGTTTGAGGGTCCAACGATGAGTTTCTGGTGATCATTTGGGGTTCTGCTTTAGTTTGTTCTTTCTTTTCTTTTTATTGTTTGTTCCTTTTATTCTTCTGGAGGTTTCGATCTTAGGGCTTCTTTCAGGATTTCTTGGAGAGGGGGTTTGGTGGTAGCAAATTTCGATAGGCTTTGTTTGTCTGAGAAGCTTCTGGTTTTTCCTTCATATAGGAAGGACAGCTTTGCTGGGTAGAGTATTCTTGGTTGGCACTTTTTGTCTTGGAGTGTTTTGAGGATGTAATGCCATTCTCTCCTTGCCTGGAGTGTCTCCTCTGAGGAATCTGAAGTCAGTCTGATTGGTTTTCCTTTGTAGGTTATCTGTTTCCTCTCTCTGGTTATTCTCATAATTTTTTCTTTATCTTTGGCTTTTGTAAGTTTTACAATGATGTGTCTTGCTGTGTTTTTTCTTCCATTAAAGTAGTTGGGTGTCCTTTTTGCCTCCTGTATATCTATTTTAATTTCTTTCTTCAGATTTGGGAAATTTTCCTCCATTATTTCATTGAAGAGCCTTTCAGATCCTATGTCTTTTTCTTCACCTTCTGGTATTCCAATTACTCTTATATTTGTTTTCTTTAGGGTATCTGACAGATCTCTGATTTTTCCTTCTATTTTCTTACTCTGCTTTTCTTTCTCTTTCTCTTTCTTCATTCTCTCTACTTCTGTATACTCTAGTATGCTGATTCTTTCTTCTATTTCTTCTAATCTGCTTTCTTGGCTCTTCCCTGCATTCTTGAGTTCTTCTATTTCTTTTTTTATGCATTGCATCTCCTACAGTTTCTTATTTACGGTTTCAATTTCATTTTTCTGTATGTTGATGATATTGCTCATTTTGTTGTATTCTTTTTTATAGTTTTCTACTGCTTCTCTTATTCGTTGAAGGCTTCTACCCTTTTGCTTTCCCTTCCCCCCCCCTTCCTTGGCCTCTTTGAATACTTTCATCACATTGATTCTGAATTCTTTGTCTGACATATGGAGCATTTCTTCAATGTCATCCAAGATGGTTTCTTTAGATTGTTTATCCTTTGGTGGTGAGTTATTTTTCTTAGGGCTTGCTTGAGTATTTATGTTCTTCCTCCTTCTTGTGTTTTCCTTTTGGATCTGCTCTATGTATTGGGTAACTACTGCTCTAGTATTAGGCATGTTGAAGCCTATATAGTTGTGGTTAAATCTGCCTATATGCTTTTGGTAGAAAGTGTCCTTGTTTTCTGCTTTTGCGCCGTCGCTGCTGGGCTTGGGGTGGAAGCTGTTGACCTTCAGGATGGCTGTCCCAGCCGAGGGGCTGGAGAAGCAGACTCACTCAGTCCCAGCCTAACCTAGGTAGCCAAATTTAAATCTTGGTTTTCTCATTGATATATATATATATATCATATATATCAGTTTATATATATATATCAGTTTTTGATATATATATAGGTGTATAGTTTCAAAACTTTATTTTCTTATTATTAAATTAAAATAATTTTTATCACATAAAATGTTACGAGGAACAAATTAGATAATATGTATTATCAGATAATGGAGAATTTGTCTGGTCTTTTTCCTGGGTTGCTGTAAAGGAGCTTAAAACTTTTGCATTTCCTAGATGATGAGTGTGTCCTTGTCATGCATGAGTCCCTTGAGTTACCCTTGAGTTTGTGCAGATAGGATGAAGGAGTTTCAGGATGGGGACTGCTTACCAGAAAGACTGGCCATGTGGCTAGAGTGTGAGGGTGTTGGACCATGTGGTACCAACTCATCCTCCCGAATTCTCCTCAGCAACTGTAGTGAGAGAGTGAATTCAGCTATATGACTAATAATGCAATATGTAGTGAAGTCTGACTGAAAGTCCCAGATATCAAAGTTCTGTGAATCTTCATAGTTGGTGAACATGCTGAAGCCAAGAGGGTAACATACCTGATTCAAAAAATAACACAGAAGCTCTACTTTGGAGACCCACCCAGAACTAGCTCTCCACATGTGTCTTGTCATTTGACTTGTCTTGATTTGTATCCTTTATAATACAACTCTAATAATAAGTTTAGGATTTTCCCAAATTCTCTTAGCTATTATAGTGAATTACCACAGCTCCAGAAATTGTGGAACCCCTACATTTATAGCCAGTCGTGCTGTTAATCTAGGGGTCCCCAAAATGTGACTAACATCTGAGGTGAAGACAGTCGTATGGCAAATTGAGCCCTTGTGGGATCTGCATTATCTTTAACTAGTGTGAGAATAGTAGAAGATGCTTTTAAGTACCTGGAATGTGGTAAGTCACAAAAAGCTAAGTGCTACTGTTTCTTCTCTTCCTCAGTTTCCTCCTCCTCATCATCATCATTTGATTCCTGAAATTCTATTAATGTTGAAATAATATTTTGTTATAATTCTACAGTTCTTTTCATCCAATATTAGTGTTTTCATTGTGTAGCTATAGCCCAATAGAAAACTGATATGAGGATATGAAGGCCTAGTTTTACTACTAAGTCAGTGGAAAAAAATCTGGTGCAACATCTATGCCTTCACTCTACGCCTTCACTCAGATGAACAACGAAGACCATCTTTCCTAGCACAGGAGTTTTTTTGAATTTTGAGTTATCTAAAGGAGGCAGTTTTATTCAAGCTAGAGCTGACCCCATGCTGCACTCTGCTGGCTGCCAACATGACAGGTCACAACTCACAGACCCCCTTGCCTGGCTGACCTGAGCATGTCAATTTATGGCAAAGAGGAATTACGAAGATTTGACTGAGACTTGGGGAAGACTTTTTAAATACACTAAGTGTGGTAGGAAGAAAGCATGATAGGTAGTTTGGCAGAGGTATGTTCACAGTTAGCCTTTTGTACTAACCAATTATATGATTTAAGGTGAACTTCTTAATCCCTCTGAATCTGAGTTTCTTATAAAAAGTGGAACAATATAGGGTCATTCATGAGGTTGTTGAGAGGAAGCAATGAGTTAGTGCATGAAAAGAAGTTACCACAGCACAAGCTCACACCAGAGAGCAAATGCTTGTTCTCATCCTCTTTCCCTTCTCTGGGCATGGAGGATGAAAAATCCCTCTACTTCCTTACTATTTAAAAGGCCCAGAGCAGAAAGCTTTCTAGGATCGGATTACCAGTTATTCCTTTCCTAAAAGGCAAGTCTTAGGTTACAGTTTTATTGTAAACATCTCCAAAATACTGCAGGCAGAAAGATTAAGGAGATTTGCAGTTCCTAGAAGGATTCATGATATCCCATGAAAGTTCATATTTCAAGACTGATCTGTGGCTTGATGGGGTTCTGTCATCAGTTTTCTTTCTCCATGTGACTTCTTAGAAGATAGCCTGACCTTCACAGTCTATTCCCCACAATTTGTCCCTGTGCACAGGGCCTAATTTCTATCACTTTGGCATTTAGAGAACATTTCTATTCAGAATTTGCCATATGGGAGAAAGCTGGACTTTCCACTAGTGAAGAACCTTATTTATTTAGTCAGAGCTTTCAACTCTTCCCTCTTTTTTCCCCTGGTGCCAAAAACCTGCCTGCCTGTGTTGCCACAGCAGAAGTGACCGTGGAGTTCAAGGTCATTTTCAACAGATTTTTGTGTGGCATACAGGGAGGGAGGTTATGGATCCTTCAGAAAGAGTGTGCTTTTATGCTGCACATAACCTATAAATTGATGGTCTTGAAAGAATCCTTAGACTAATACTAATCAAACATAATTAAGTATTTGCAGTGAAGGATACATGCCAACATAAATCATAAAAAATGTTTACTCCAGTACTTTTTTGGCATTTCTACCTCATGAAACAGTAATTCATAAAAAAGCAGAAACTAAATGCTTAGCCCATAAAGAATTAGTAAACAATTATGGAATTTTATATTATAGAACACTAGCTACTCGAAGTAAAATAATAGGCATATATTTATTAATTTATTTATATATTAGTAATCTGCCCAAAAAACAAATTTAGAAAATTATGATTCCAGGAGTCCCTAAAGTTTGTGCAGTCCCATCTTGGTAATAATTAAAACTGAATATTTATACATAATATGTCCACTGTGAGTATGCCAAGGAAAATATCTAAGATTATACACTAAAGTGGAAGTGATAGATTTACAGCAGATTTTTTATTTTCTTTTCTCTAGAATATAGCTTTCACTTTTCTCTAATGAACACACATTACTGGCATACATTCTTTAAGTTATTATTAAAATAGTAATTATTTTCTAATCACACTAGGTTCAGTGAGCTATAAGGAAGGCAAAAGGAGGTTACAGGGTAAAAAGAGTTCATTGGAAGATCAAGCTTCAAGTGAACACCAGAATGCTGAGTCTGTACGAAACTGGCTTTTGTGCAAGATAATCTTGGGCAACCAAATCCCTTTCTGTACATCATTTTTTCCACATAGAAAAACTCAATGACATTCCACTCCTCCATAGATACCCCTGAGATTGGGGGCATTCCTCTCACAGGCTTGGGGTCACAGGAAAAAACCCACGTACTGTCAGCACCCTGGATTTCCATTAGTGATAGGAGCTATGAGTTTGTTGGAGTATTTATTTAGTATTTCTATTTATTTTGCTATTATTAGATTACATTCTGGAAACTTTTCCATGCATCATGGAGAGAGGCTTCTCTGTGGGTAATCTCAGATTGGTAATGATTTCCATCAGGAGCACTGAGCTAGTTTTCTCTCTTGCTTCTCTGTTAAATTTGAGAGGATCTTTTATAACTTGCTGTATTGTTTGGTTTTGCAGTTCAGGCTTTGCTAAAGCAAACTTTCACTGATAGTTTGGCCTTTGATTATAAAGCTGGGAAATTCAGTGAAAAGGAAATTAAGATTTCATAATGGCTGTTGACATAATATGCAGGCCACTGAAGAGAACTCGATTATAAAATAGAGAAATACTGCACAGTTGTGCAGTTGGGCTTCAGATATTGTAAGGAGTCCTTGTAACTTCTGTATTCTGGTTCATGCCCTGGAATCTCTACAATGTCTAATGATAAGGGGAAATGTTCATCTAATCACTTCAGAAAAGCAGAGAAAAGGATGATTAATATCAACTGTTTCTTCAAATTAAATTTAGTGGGACAGATCTGCTATTGGGCATTTAAATCTGAATAAATAACAATGTAAATAAGTCTTAAAAATGTGTTTCTGAGGAACTGTCACTGATTAGATCTTTAATATACCCATGTCCAGCTCCACCAGCAAACTGGAGCATTAAAATCTCTATTCAGAAATTACAGATGATCAACGTCACGTGGCTAATTATGATTCATGTGGAGTTCTAATTAACCATTCATTAAAGTAGTGTCCTTGACTTAGCATGCGGTGCAAGAAAAAGCTCAAAAAGGAAACATGATACACATTCTTTCTGAAAAGCCACTGCCTGGTTCCTTTATCACCTTATATCTATTGCGCTCTGTAGCTATAGTAACTACCATTTAAGACACAAGCACACATAATCAAAGTCCTAAGCTGATTAGACAGCTCTCAAATGGCTTTGTTCCACATCTAGGATTTCCCTGCCTATTCTTGCATCATATTTTATTCCAAAGCCATGAGCAACTAACTTGGGGATGGGCTGACTAAGGGGGAGATGGGTGGGCTAGAGACAAACTGCATCAGGGCCACCTGCTTTTTCAGAGAAAACAAGTGGAGATAACCAGTGCAGTTACTGAGACTCAGACTCCTCTAAGTTCTGCTGGGACAGCGAGAGGCTGGGGTGTGACAGCTGTTGCATTGTTGCTGGCTGCGCTGCTCTGGCCCCTCCAGGAGCACAGAAAGGGTCAGGGCATCCGTTGCCTGGCCACAAACTCACCATAACCTTGCTCAAGTAGGGGGTGGGGTGGGAGTATGGCTTCCATTTCTAGACCAGAGAAGGACAGATGATTTTTCAAGTGTGTTTGTGTTCAAAGCAGAGGAAGAGAAAGAGAGGAGAGTAGGAGAGGAAGGCTAAGCTAGAATGAATAGACCCTGCATTTATGAACAAAATCTAGACTGGTGATTTCATTTCAACTTAAACATTTTTATTTTCATTAATCTCTGTAACAGATGAGGATGACACAGTTAAACAAAATTGTAAATGGAAACTTCCATTTGGGCATGTATATTTTCAACAGAAAGGGATGCTGACAATTGTTTCCAAAGTTTGGCCCTATACTTTAAAAAGAGAAGGGAGACTGCAAACCTTTAAAATCCTTTTGGAAGACTACATATGACATTACATTGCAGGTCACACTAACCTTGGTTGAAATATTTTTGCACCCTTTACTGAAGGACAAACTAATAATATCCAAACATATCTTTAAAGAGAGCTTAATATTTTGGTTGGCAGATGTGCTTAGGGGAAGTATTACATGAATAATACTTGCTTTTTACACAGTTCCTTTTTTTATGTAGTCAGAATGCTTTATGGTGGATCAAATCCACAAACTAAAAAAAAAAAAAAGAATGAATAATATATTTTATGCTTTTATGACTTACTCTGTCAAAAAAAAAAAAAAAAAGCACAGATGAAAGTCTGGTCTCATGCCTGAGGGAAATGTTGAATTATTAGTAGCTTAAAAAAGATAGACACCATTAAAATACATATAAGGTTAGAATCCAATGTGGGGAAATACACACTATTGCTTTGTTAATGAATATTTCAGCTGGTCGTGGTTCAACTCAAATCAAGTTTAACCTAAATTCAATGACCTGATGATAAAAAATATTAAATAGTATTACCTATAATGCAAGTGTTCCACTTCCTTAGGCTCCTGGGCTCAGTCACATCTGCTGAGTTCTCTACCACTGCTTGTGGAGAATGGCTCATAAATAAGAGTTCCAGCTCTGTTCTGCATGCACAAAGGATGCACAGGCCTGCAAGCACAGATCTTGCTGTAGGTGACTATGTCTAGAAATATGGGACACAAAGGAGAGCCAGATTCAAGTGCATTTATCAATTTACTTGGAGGCCATGTCCATGTAAGGGGTGGGTAAGGGAAGGGAACTAGGGTTCTCACTGTTTATCTTATCTACCTTTCTTAGTGGTAAGTTCAAAGAAAGGCAGCAGCAGTTAAAGAGGTGCAGCTGTTACAGATGCTTTTTATTTCAGTCAATTGTCAGACAGCATAATGGGATTTCTTAATGCAAAGGGACAGATGCCATTTAAAGCAACACTAGCAAAAGAACAGTATGTCTTATTGATTGCTGTAGCTAATAATTGTGCTGATAAATACAAAGTCAACATTTATAAGGCATGATGTCCTGAGCAGTTCAGACATTCACCAGTGTAGAAATAGGGAGCCAAATTGGGGATTTAGTAGCTCTGCTTGTATGGCTCTTGAAAGCTTAGATGCGAAAGTACATTGATCTTCTGAATAAAGAATCTGTAAGTGCATTAAGGACAGGCACAAGGGGGTAGTGTGAGACTTGGGGGAGGTAAGGAGTTCTTACTGCCTAAAACAAAAACCCCACCCAAACTAGCCTCCTTCCTGTCTTGACTCCCCAGATGTTGAGAGCTCAACACAGGGTATAAGAGAGGACAGACAAGAAAGATGGACACAACCATAGAGGCTGGGGCTGAATGAAAGTATGTATTATCTAGCAAATTTTAATGACTTTTACAAGTTTTTATAAAAGTTTTTGACAAAGGAAAATGTGGCTTAAGCAGGTATAATTTAGGATGCCTTTTAAAGGAAGGCAAATGGTAAGGGGGTAATAAAATTGGTTAACATACTAATTTTTGAAAGGTAATTAGGGGCAGGGGGATAGCTTATAGGTGGTTACTATTTTTGTTAAGAGGGATTTTTATAGGTAAATATTTCTGGAGGGCAGGCGCCATCACATCTTTAGAGGATTTTAATGCTAGATTTTGTCTCCAGTTTGCCGGAGGCAATTAAGGCAATGTGGAGTTTGCTCCATCTCAACCACACGAGCCTGTCTGGTTTGTGAACAGCATTCCACACCCAGAGACACCCTAGACCTTAAGTTTAAAGGACCAGAAAATCTTATTTCAAACATAGATGTGTGAACTTGGACAAAGTTCTTAGTCTTTTCTGAGCCTCAACTTCTCATCTATATATAGATAGATTGTTTTGAAAACCAATTTATATAAGGTACACAAAGTGCTTACTTAGCAGGGTGCCAGGTACATATTAGACCTTTCCTCTCATCATCACTCTCATGCTCGTTTTACTTCTTTGCTTTAAATCCAATGACACTGTGAAGGTTTTTTTATTTATGGATATATTCATTTGCTCAACATTTTATTGTTGGTCTTCTGGTTTTTCCAGAATTGAGAATTCTGGAATGAATACACCAGTGATTCAGAGTTGGAAGAGATATGAGTAAAAAAACATGATCGCATAGAATCATTATGATGCTAAAAGAAGGGAATGTGTTGAAGGTGGGCACTCACACATTCCTTCTTTTCAAGAATTCTTGCTGTAGGTGACTGTGTCTAGAAATATGGGATACAAAGGAGAGCCAGATTCAAGTTTTGTGGGGCAGTTTAGAGCTAAGGAAAAGTATTGGAACAGGATAAGACACCAAAACCATTTTAAAATGTTTTAAATTTTTTCAAACATTTTAAATGTTTGTAAAGAATCTTGAAAGAAAAGGAGGCAGTCAGATTAGGAGTAGGGCATAGTGGAGAGGGTGTATTTGTAAAATAGGGGCATGAGAAGGGAAGAAGAGTCAGGTAAATACCACATGAGTAGAGGTCCAACACATTTTTCATTTTCCTTTCAAACATGAGCACTCAGGGATTGCCACTCTGAGGAAAGCTCCTAATGAAAATGAAACATTAAAACCCAAACTAAAAAACTTTTTCAAAATAAGAAAATCCTTTGAGGAAATTAAAATAAATGTAAGAACTCTTAAAGACTGATGATTAATATTATCATTGATTTTGTACACATGAAACAAGAACAGAATGCTATTTTCAAAAGCAGAGAACCAAAATAAAAGCTCTCAAATTAAAAATCTTGAAAACAAAACCAAGACAGTTGAAATGCAGAGAAATTAAGGAGTTAAATGATAACCCCTTTTTTTTTTTTTTTGAGACTAGGTCTGGCTATGCTTTCCTGTGGAACCGCAGACTCACGCTGCCCGTGGTACCACAGACTCAAGCAATCCCCAGCCTCAGCTTCCCAGGTAGCTTCCCAGGTAGCTAGGATTACAGGCACGCGCCACCACACCCAGCTATTTTCTGGGACTTGGTCTTGCTGTGTTGCCCCAGGCGGGACTCGAACTGCGATCGCCAGACCCCACCGCGACTCCATAAACTGTCGCTTACCACCATGCTGCCACCATGCCCGGCCTGATAATCTTATTTTTAAACTGGCCATAGTGGAAGCCTGTTACTCTGTTTTACGTTTTCATTTTCCTCCTTAAAAATCTATAGTAAGAGCTAATTTAAATATTCCAAATAGATAGTTGTGAGATAGCTAATTATACCCTAAGGAAGATAGATGGGGTACTGAAGAGGATTAAAAGATTTAATCCCTTAGTCTGGAGGGCAAATAATTCCTCTCCTGTGAATGTTGTTGGTCATAAGATAATGTGACCAAAAAATGATACAACTTTTTTCCTTATTTTATCACCTATTGTAGAATAATGCCTCTCATACAAATGAAATATGAAAAGTTTTATATAAAAGCACATGTGAAAAGTTTTATATAAATCATTAATTAACAAAAGAACCAGAAGGTATGTTCAGAAGATAACTCAAGATCCTCACATTATAGTGAAAAAAAGAAATGCTAACATGAATTTGAAGGACACAATTTAGAAAGTGGATTATATTTGTCCCAATTTTTAATATCTAAGTCTGAAAATAACACATGAAAAGTGTTTAAAGTAATGTTATTTAGTAATGTTTAATAATGTTAGTAATGTGTTTAGTAATGCTGACTCAGATTTGGATAGCCTTTGTTTTTTAGCTTCTAAAGAACACCTTTTCTTACACAACAAAGAATTATTCTTTAATTTCAATTTCTACTGCTACTGCCCAACCCATTTCTAAAACGGGGGGGGGGGGGTGCAAAAAATATTTCTTTCTCTTTAGTCATCTTAAAATTCAGCTGTCAAATACTGCTTCCCTAGAGTTCCTGCTATCACTTAATTGGTAAACTCTTCCATGATGAGAAATTAATAATGTACTCTTCCACAAGAAGACATTAAAATGTATTTAAATACTGGAGTACACACTGAGTCTTACAACATCAGACAAGGTCAATTCTTGGTCTTATGTTGTATTAAATTAAGTCAATCTGGTAAGTA
This sequence comes from Uropsilus gracilis, assembly GCA_004024945.1. NCBI lineage: Eukaryota > Metazoa > Chordata > Mammalia > Eulipotyphla > Talpidae > Uropsilus > Uropsilus gracilis. The sequence continues at coordinate 45,160 of PVHY01008868.1, read as the reverse complement.
CTATGGTAAATTTATATTTTAAAAATATCCCAGAAGTTCTCAATTTAATGTTGAATTGACTTATAAGAAGGGAAAAGAAAGCTTTTCAACAAATGGTACTGGGACAATTAAATATTCACATAAGAAGAATGAATATGGATCTATACCTGACAATATATATATAGAAATTAACTGAAAATAGATCAGGGATCTAAATGGAAGAGCAAATTAAAATTCATAAAAAAAAAAAAAGGAGTAAATTTTTCTTACTGAGGTTAAACAATTTTTTTAACATATAATACTAAAAGCACAAGCAACCAAAGATTGATATTTGTTGAAAGAACTTGGTTTCTCCCTTTAGAAAGGGATTATATAATGAAAATTTGCTTATCCTACAATGGATCCAGACAAATTTTGTTTTGGCACTAATTATATTTGGAAAATATATATTTAAAAGTGAAATGATGGTATACTTCCAATGCAATACTGTATAGCATTGTAACTGATGATTAATAAGAACATTTATGAAGCATTTTTTATGGATATAGGAAATCTACAGGCATATGCTTCAAAGTATTAATTGTAATATCTAGGTGGTAGCGTTATACCTAAATTTCTTTTAAACTATAAGTATTTTAATACTTTTTCATAATGAACATGAATTTCAAGATAAAAAATAAGGGTTGTTTAAAAAAAAGAGAATTCAGGAAATATAATGGAAAATATATAGGAAAAATTAAAATTTAATTATTTAAATGCTAAAAAATATGTAAATGAATACCATAAACAAAGTTAAAAGAGATCAAACTGAGAAGACATCTATAAATTATACTGTTCTGATTAATAAGAAAAAGAGCACCCCAATATAAATGTCAGATGAAATCTTAAACCACATCTGTAAAAGAAATATGAACCTTTCAAATGAAAGATATTTAATCTTGTTGGTAATCAGTCATAAAAAGCTAAAACAAGGTATACTTTTTATTTGTCCAAGATTAGAATGAATAATACAAAGTTTTATGAGAATGTGGAAAAAGGATGTTTTATTATTGTTTCAACAAGAATATAAAAGTCACAAAATTTATACATGGAAATTTCAAAATACATTCTGAAAGCTGAAGAATACAGCCTTTGACTACAGAGGAATTTCTCCTATGAATATAGCAGTATAATTTATATGTGAGTATATGTTTGCCTAATAAACACTGAAAACCTTAACATCACTAAAAATCTGAGAGACACAAATTAAAGCAAGATTGCATCTTGCTTTAGTCTCATCCATAAGACTGTCAAAATTTAAATTTTTTTCCTAATGTGAAGCATTGGCAAGATTCTGAAAATACAGATACCAATTACTGGTAGGAGGCTAACTTCGTATGTGCAGTTTGGAAGACAAATTTTACACTATTTAGAAAGCTACTATGTTTATTCTGTGACCTGCTGATTCTACTCTTGGGTACTTAATATAGAGAAAAGTATACACTTTCATTAAGAGACACCATAAGGGCATGCTTGTTTACATAATATTTGTAGTAGACTAAAAATTAGAGAAAAAAACAGTCTAAATATTCTCACAGAGGTGAGAGATATATGAATAAAGGCATAACTTGAAGGAATGAATGAGAGTTATATATAACTACATGTTTTTGAATATTCTCAAAAACAATGCTGAATGAAAGCAAACTGCAGGATGACATATTCAGAACAATATTATTATGTATAAAGCACAAGACATTACATGTTTTGATACATATAAATGTATAAAAATGGATTATAATATGCCCCAAACTTATCATAGTTATTACTCCACATAAAGGTAGGGGATCAGATTGGAAGGTGGTAGTTAAAAGAAATTTTCATTTTATTTGGACCAGTCTCATCTTGTTTTTTTCTGGAATATTTGTACACTTTAAATATACTTATATACATGGAAAACTGGGAAATATCAATAGCTATTAATTCTGGGTACTAGGAAATGGGTGTTTTTAGTTACTGCTGTTCACAGTTTTGTTAAAAATTCAAGCTTGTTTCTCAAAGGGATGCATTTTAAGAATCTTTACCATAGATAGCTTGCTTAAACAAAGGGAAAAAAAGGAAGAAACTAAATATCTGAGAAACTATATAGTATATGATTTCAATTATATGAAACTCTGGAAAAATCAGTACAAAAATTTGTGGTTGCAGAGGGGTAAGGGAAGAAGGAGACAGATGAATTAAAGAAACAGAGGATTGTGGGACAGTGAAATTACTCTATAGTGTGGTGCTATCATGTGATAACATGTGATACATGTTATTACACATTTGTTCAACGATAGAAAGTACAACTCTGGAGTTTGAGTGATGATGTGTATATATGTACCTTTCTGGTACGGAGCAAGATATTATAATGGAGAAGGCAAAGGATATATAACAAAATGGTGTACTTCCCCCTTAATTTTGCTATGGTTCTAAAACTGCTCTGAAAGTTAAATTCTGTTTAAGAGAAATCTAATTGAAAGTTCTAACATGGAAGGTTGATTAAATTATGACATACTTTAGAAGAGACAATCATGAAAAATAATAATATAGATGAAGGCATTTTAAAATGCCTTACAGTGAACATAGAATTAACTTTAGGACTCTTGTAAAAATGAAGTGAATGCTTGCTATTGATGTATGTATGGGTAACTTTTTTTCCCATTTACTTGTGATTTGTAGTTTTTCTAGTAAAGAGAGCCTTACTAAGTAAATAAAGCTAATAAAAGGTAGGGAGTTCTAGTCAGGATAGAACAGGATAAATAGAGGCAAAGTTAGTATCTTCTATGATACTAAATACCTATTTAATTTCTGTATATCCCTTTTATAATCATTAAAACATACACACTACTCTCCAGCAGCTCCTCTTCTCAAAAAGACATTAAGAATTTCCTGCTATCCAGAGGAACTCATGAATAAAAAGGGTTTGAAACATGATTTCATATGAAAATGCAGATAGTACATTGCAAATAGAATAGAATATTCTTGTAAATAGAATATACATTCCAGTAACCACAGCAGGAGGAAACTAGGTAGACAGAAGGAACTTTAGATGTGAATTAGGACTTTTTGTTTTCTGAATTAAGATTTCTCTCTGAAACTAGGCAAAGTTTGAATCTTTTGCAACTCTGTCACTCCTGATGGTGGCCCAACCAAGGACACAATTGTGAGCTCCACATCAGAACCTGAGTTTTCTGATGCACCAGTATTTCTCAGCCGCAGAGCACCAGGCCAGCTGCCTTAAGAAGGACTTGGGGGGTGCTTGTGAAAGTGAAACCCAGCACCATAGTCCACCCTTTGTAGTGAAGAGTGAGAAAGGCCTTGGTGTCGACACACACACACACACACACACACACACACACTGGAAAATTATTATGCTCACTAAAATTTGAAAACCTTTGCCAGAATTAATCACAGATTAATTTCAGCAACTTAGCTTCTTCAGTCAGGTGCCATTCCAAACAAATAGGCCCTGAGTGAGGCCCTGCAATGCCCTGGATTGTGCTTTGAAAAGTCCAAATGCCAGAGAGGTAGAAGCTATTGTGTTATCAGTCACTCTCCTCCACAGGCAGACTGCTGGCATTTTAAAGAGGACCAGAGACAGGAGGAAATGCTTCCAGACTGGATTATCTTTAGGTATTCCTTGATAGGAAAGATGGCCTGGGTTGGGAATTCCTCTCAAGCCAAACCGCAGCGGAGGCTGCAAACAGCAAGGGTCAAAACTATCATATAGGTGATGAGCATACAGGGACATAAATCAAGCACCCTAGAATGCAGAGAATGCTTCTGATGCATTACCAAGAAAGTCTGCTTTTGACAAAAGACCCTTTCTAGTCCCTAAGTACCTCAGGATGAGCACAAGCATTGCTAAATTGCTCCTTGGAAAATTTGAAATGGTTTACTCTATGTCTTTCCTACCTCCAACCAATTTCTGACTGTAGGAGATGGAGATTGAACAAGGAAGCAAAATATCCCATCTTTAGTAAATCTGAATATGAGCACAGATGATGCATCCCGTGGCCTGAAATGTTCTAGACCTGGACTGTCCTCTCTAGCCACTGGCCACGTGCTGAGCACCTGAAATGCAACTAGTCAGAATTGAAATAGGCTCAAGTGTAAATGTGACACTGATTCTGAAGCCTTAGTGTGTTAAAAGAAATAATGATAACTAGTTAATCATTTTTAAGTTGATTATATATTGAAATAGTATTTTGGATTTATGTGGTTAAATAAAATCTAACTGAAATTGATTTCACCTGTATCTTTGTATTTTTTTTTTTAATGTGGTTCCTAGATCCTCTTAGAGGACCTGTGGCTCTTTTATTCCTATAAGTTGCACTCTAGGATAAAAAAGCAAGCAGATGCTGCCTAGCAAAAAACATAAACACATAAACAATAAGTTACTCTGGAGTTTTTCATATTAACCCAACAGAGGCACAGTTCCCCATTCAAAAGTGCCTCAGATCATAAAGAGCTTTCTCCTGCTCTCTCTGATGACACTGTCGTAATGACATGAGATGCACACTTAATTTTTTTGCCTCCCTTCCTCAAGGTCATGTGTCCTGTGTTTTGCCTGGCTCCTTACCCCTGACAATACAAGATAAAGATTTGACCCACCATGGATCACCATCTGTGCAGGCCCCTTCCATTGTTCACACCTGATGGTTCTTCATCTACATTTGGTTCTTCATTGGTTCAGATTAATGGATGAATGGCTACCACTAATGGTTAAACATTTATTGCTAACGACTATAAGCTGACAGAGAGATGATCCGAGAGTTCTGCTTAACTCCAAACAATAGATCAAAAGGTAATTCAAGCATCAAAAGACACCTGTTTTGTGCAAAGTACAGGAAAGTAAGTATATGTTTAACTAGGGAAAAAAGAAGCAGTGAGGTTTTTACTTGTAAATAGAATATACATTCAGTAACCACAGCAGGAGGAAACTAGGTAGACAGAAGGAACTTCAGATGTGAACTAGGATTTTTTTTTTTAAGATTTGTCTCTGAAACTAGGCAAAGCCAGAATCTTTTGCAACTCTCTATCTAAATACATACTGAGCTCTTATCAAATGATAAGTAGCTTGTGCACATGTACATACAATTGTCACCCCCTCAAGCACATTTATGTGGGTATGTGCACACATACTTCACCTCAAATTCTATCCCTTTCTGGCAGGAAGTGTCACAATTTACCTAAAAATATTTTATAGGAAATGTGGAATCTTCAAATAGGAATCTAAAATTTTGTATAAGATTATAATTTTAAGCTTGAAATTTTTGTTATTCTGGGGCGGCTTGTACCAGTAGGCAATTAAGAAAACAAGAATAACCTAGAATCCAGTTTTCACCAGTTCAGGAAAATCTGTGAGTCAGATTGAGAAGTTGTGAAAGTCGCAAACACATGTGAAAGGATTAAGCAACTCTCACTGTGCCTCAGTGGGACCTGTCTATTTCTACCTATTTCAGCACCTCTCCTCCCCAGTTCTTGCTAAGTGTTATTTTTGCAGTTTTCAGACCTTTTTACTTTCCTGAAAACTGGGAAGACTAGGATAACTCCTCTTGCAAATTGGAGATAATTTGCTTTTGCAAAAATTTCCCAAAGTTTCAAATAATTCCAAAAAATTAGGAGCTACCATTCATTCAACATTTGCATGAAAGTGTTCAGTGACATGTTAGAAAAGTTGCATTGGGGAAAAAGAATGGATGGGCTACAACTGAAGGGAGGAAAGAATGAATAATCTTTGGAACTCAGATCACTTTAGGAATTCAGACAGACCTTCAAAGTCATGATGGTGGAGAATCAAGCTGCCATGAGGGAATATGAGCTTGGTGAGAAGGGGGTGCCATATATTGAGAGAGCAATGAACAGATGTAGGTGAGAGAATGGATCAGGACAACTTGACTGGTCTGGGTTTCCCTCGAGCACCATCCACTGCCTCAAGAGAAGGAGAAAATGCTGTCTTCCATCCTTCCCAGTTCCTGCAATGACCATCCCCTCCCTTACCATTCAGACTTAAGACAACAAGATTAATGTTATGACTGAACTCTACTCTGGAATGTTTGCTTTTTGAGCTACCTTGGGAACCTAATCACCATATGTAATACTATCTTCTTAAGAAAAAGAGAGTATTCTCTAATACAAGCAGGTGGGATAGACATAAAATGGACTTTGAGAACAAACAAATTTTTAAGATATAAATTACCCATACATGTATAGCTTGACTACTAGAAGCCCTCATATTTCTAATAAAGGTTTTTATTGCTCTTGAGATGATTAACCTCTAATCCCAGAACAAAGAGCAATTCTATCAAAAAAGAAAAAGCATTTCATGAAAAACTCTCTACTTGTCTTTTAAAAGATTAATGTTGTCCTTATCTTGTAGACATGTGAAAATGTCCTAAAGGACAGTATGTGGGATCCTGTTCTAAGGTGTAGTGTAATTATGCAGCCTCATGCTAATGCAGTTATTCCAGAATTCTCTATTCTTCTAATAAATACCATGGCTCTTAACTGACTTCCTTCTCTTCCTGCTTCAAAACCACTAGTCCCTAGTAAATCTATCATCAAACTCCTCTTTCCTGTTTGAGTTCCTGATCCTAGTAAGGATCCATGCTCTTTGCTCAAGATCTAATGACATCCTTCTGCCCATGTTGAGTACAATAACATGTACTCCATCTCTAGAAGTCAACAGCAGGACAAAGTCACACAAGGAAAATTTTGAGTGTTGCACAGAAGTTAGAGTAGTCCTTTTCTAGTACAAAATCAGGGAAGGAGGATTCCAGCAACTGCTGAACAATTGGATCTGTGGAGGAAGCCCTAAATGGCAGCATTTGAAGATTTCTATGATACAATTACTCCCATTATGATTGGTTTTGAGGTGCCAATGTGATATCACTGAATGTGGAGTTGGGAAGAAATGGCAGCAATAAAACATGACATAGCACTTCTATTCAGATGCAGATGGAACTTCATGAGCATCCTCATGATAACCAGAGAATGTAGGAACAATTCACAAGGGGTGAATTTTGAATATTTATCACCTTGGTTTTGATAAAATTTAAACTCTAAATTTTTATAATTTAATTTTGATATTAACTATATTTAACAATGACTGGCTCACAAGATTCTTTGAATTTTTGTCAGTGGGCTTTTGTGAGGCCATCCTGTGTCTAGCATAGGTCTCATATAACTTCTGTTACATTTAGGGTTTCTGTAACAGGAGACTGCCTGCACATTTTAGGTAGGGTTGTGCATAGTGGAAAAACTGCAATAATGGCCACAGAAATTTGGCACTGGTATATTAGGGACACAGTTAAACTTAATGTTCTGTATTCTTCTCTGAGACACCTAGAGTTTTTTTATGGGAGGGTCCTATCCTAGATTTCATCTTACTCAATGCTACTCAAGTTGCAAATTCTAATGAACTTGTAGCCAGAGTGGTACAGTGGTGCAACTTCCAGTATAGTTAACTTACAATCATGAGTTAAGAAGATGACCTTGTTATTCAGAACCACGGTTACCCATGAGTGAAAAGTAATGGAGTTATATTTTACTTTCTTTGACTATGCTTAGATTTAAATAAGTATAATTTTCTAAAACAATAACATAAATCCCAGAGAAGAAAACCTGTCACTTGCAGAGCCAGAATAAATCATTCCAATATCCCTTTTTCCCATTTAGCTGGGTGGCTAGTCTTCTGACAACCCAAAATATTATTTTAGGAGCCTGAGACACAGGGAGAGGGCACCGACAACCCAAGAGAAAAGGTTACAATCACAATTTGGTGAAGAGAAAATACTCTCACAAAGATAATAGGCCATGACATATTGTATTGAAGTGTGGCTTTCCATGAGAAATTCCACATCACAAGGTTCTCATGTAATAATGGACTAAAGTCATCCCTAATCTTCAAATCCAGTGCTTGCACAGCCTGCTGTGGAACAAGGCTCTTAGGTAAATCCTACATGCTGTAATATTTCAGCTACAAAGGAAACGTATCTACCAGGATAATTCCCAATGAATTATTGTAAAACCTAGAAAAGGAAACAATTTTCTTCTCCTCACTGAAGGTCTAGCCCTTCTATCACTTGTAGAGAAAGTTTTGCCTCATGTGGACCACCCATTTTAGGGGTAAGAGCCCACTCTGAGATTTCATGGTTAGAAAGAAAAAGAAAAGAAAAATTGTGTGACATATACAGGAGGGGATATTTTGAAAGCTCACTTGGGGTGGTTTATTTTAAGTCTTTGGCCAGGGAATTGTAAACAATAGAAGGATGGTAGAGTTTTTACTGAGAATTGCTGATCAGGAGTGACAGGATTGTGTACCTAGAGACAAGACTTCAGACTTCAAAACCAGAAACAGCATCAGGACTTTGATGAGATGTAGAAAGCACTCTGCATTTTCTTTACTTTTGAGAAGTTTCAGGTTGCTACCTTCAGTTTTCCTAAACAGATGTTCGATTGCTTTAAAATCTATGACTATAACAGGTAGGTGTGTAACTCTGTGCTGAGATTAGAAAGTCAGTTTTCTCTTACTTGGGTTTACCTAGTGATATGAAATGAACTGTGCTTTTTTTCTTTTCTTCTTTCATCCCCAGCCCACAAAAGTAGGATTTCAGCTTATGTTGAAATCCTAATTCCAGTTTTATAGAGTGAGTTTATTTGGAAATAGGGTCTTTACAGAGGTGATCAAGAAGAGAGGTCATTAAGATGCGAACTAATCCAATATGACTGGTGTTTTTTAAAGGGCAAAATTTGGACCCAGAGTGAGACATCAAGAGAAGATGAGCCATAGGAGCAAGCAGTCATCTATAAGCCAAGGAAAGAGGCCTGGAACATGTCCTTCTATATAGCTCTAAGCAGGAACCAACCCTGCCAACATCTCCATTTTGGGATAGCTAGCTTCCAGAGGAGTAAAACAATGAATTTTTGTTCTTTAAACCATCCGACAGGTTATGCATCCCTAGCAAAGGAATGTGCTTAGCACATCCCACAGGGCCAGATAACTTGGAACAAAAGGTGCTCCCTCTCCTTGGACATTCACTCCTAACTGATAGTCCCCTCAGCCACTTCCATTACCTCTATTAGAAATTGTCTCAAACAACTTAATTTGTATTTAGGACATGATTCAATTCTTTCAGAAAAGATGCCAGTCCTTGTGGGCTAATAAGAAACATCAACCATTAAGCATCCACAAATAATGAAAATAAATATCTGGGCAATTTGGTAGTATGTGCCCAAAGCATTAAAAACTTTATATCTCCTACACAACATTTCTCCTTCTATACTCATGGATAGACTGGCAGATTGAATTAAGGAGTTGATGATACCAAAAAAATTGGAATTGATTTATTCTATTATATTGATTAAATAAAACAATAAAATTATCTCTTTCATATAATAATGGATCATGTAACATTAAAATGCAGATATAAAAAATTCAATGACTGGAAAGTCCCAAGGCTTATTTTTAAATAAAATAAACCAATTGTAAAATAATTCCAAACTTGAAAGAGGAGAGTTGGGGAAAGAAATAATTTTTCTCTCTTATCTTAAACTTATCAATTATTTTTATCCCCTTATGTGGCTATAGTTTCTAAATTCTCTACAAAGAGTGTGAATTGCTATTATAATTAAGGGGGGAAAAAACAAGTTCTAGAAAATATAAAATAATTTCCTCTGACCTGATCTTGAGATAATCTGGCATAGTGTTAATTTACATAAATATTTCATTTTCATACAATGAACATCTAGAAAAACAAATCATAATTATAGTTACATGATAAATGAATTATCATGGTTTTTATCCTTCCATTAGCCTCTCTGACTAGCAATCACCTGTGACTTTGCACTCTCCCCATGATTGTCCATACCTGGACATAGTGGGTGTGCTCATATGTAAGTGGGCTCACCTGGGTCTAGGAGATGGGAATAAAAGGGCATCATCACCTTATGCAAGGGTGAGGAGGGAGAGAAGAGAACTTGGGAAAGAAACTTAAATGGTGGTTTCTTTCCTGTTCAATATTAAAAAGTCTACTAAGATAATTGCAAGGATTCGGGCAATCTTTACCTGTTACAAATCAATGATGAACCTAGGGTTCATCTACTAGGGTTGTGTGGTGTAGACTGAAGGACAGTTGACGCTTATTGAAGGGAACTACTATTCTATTTTTTTTTTAGATTTAGAATTTTTATTTCTGAATGATTAAAGTATAAAATTATAGTAATAATGCATAATGAGAAAGTTGATAAACCACACTTCAGTTTCAAACTACTAATGCTGTAGTTTGTTTTATCTGTTTCTGAATTTTATGTGATCATAAAATATATTCTTTTGCTCAATGTTATTTTTGTAAGGTTAATACATAGTTTTATATGCACACATGATTTGTTCATTCTTATTGCTTCATAGCAGGGGGAGGCAAACTGTGGCTTAAGGACCAACTGATGTTCAGTATGTTATGTTTTGCTGAATTTGCTCATTCATGCTCATTTTTTTACATCTCTGATAACTTTCATGTCACCATGGCAGCGTTGAATAGTTAACAGAGGTCATATGGACAAAGCTGAAAGCATCTGATACCTAGCCTTTTCAAGAAAAAGTTTGCTAACTCCTGGTATTTAATTATGATTCATTATTTAGGCCACAATCTCTTCATATATTTTACTTATGATGAATAGTTTTTGCTTTAAATTTGCATTAAAATGAGGTTGCCAGAGTTTGTAAATTGAAATACAGAATGCCTATTCAAATTTGCATTTCAGATAAGTAAATAAATAATATTCAGTATATCACAGATATTGCATGCCTGTCATAGACTATGATGAATAACATGATGATCATCTGAGTGTACGTCTTTCAGTGAAAACATATGTACACAACTCTATCAGCTTATTTCTAGGAGTCGGTTGCTGGGCTATGAAGAATGTTTGCTCGTAGTAGATACTAGCAAGGAAAATTCCAAAGCATTTATACAAATTTCTGCTTTTTTGGCAGTGTAGGATTCAATGGCTCTAAACTTTGCTAAACTCTTAATTTTAACCAACCTGATAGGTTTGTTGTAGCATCTCATTATGGTTTCTATTTGCATTTTCCTGGTGACCAATTAAATTGAGTATCTTCTCACATGTTAATCTACTCTTTGGTTATGAAGTTTGTGTGTATGTAGTGTTATTGAAAACTTTTGGCCATTTTTCTGTTGAGAAACCAATTTCTTAATAAGAAATACTTCCAAAAAAGGCATTTTCCTTTTTTTTTTGGCATGGTGGTCTGTGTTTTATGATTGATCTGGCTTTAAATAGTGACCAGAACTATCATATTATCTCTATCTGGAAACTGATCTGGAAAAAATGGAGAAAAAAAGGTCAGGTTTCAGTATGATGATGATCTGAAAATTCATGTGGTTCAGATTGAACAGCACTGTTCAGTAGAACTTTGTGAAATGACAGGAGTATTACATATACATATATACACATATGTATATGTATATATGTAAGATGTTCTGTATGGCAGTCACTAGCCTCCTGTAATTTCATTGCTTGAGATATGGTAATTGCAACTGAGTGTGTACATTTTATTTAGTTTTAATGAAAGTATCATGTGGAGCCTGTGGCTATAGAATTCAAGAGAGCAGATCCCAGCCAATGGCCACAGTAAGTCAGTTCTGCATAAGCTCTGATACTAACCACAGCTAAGAGAGGCAAAGAGAGTTTCTGTTTCTGAATTCCCAGAAGCCGTTCAGAAGAGACTATTGGGAGAGAATATTGAGTAGTTGAAACTATTTTCACACTCATTATTGTGGCCTGACCTTATTATTGTTATTGTTCTTAGATTTCCTTAAGATTCCATCACCCTTGTTCTGTGCCAGTGCTGGTTTATCAGCTTTTCTGTGTTCTCAATGAAACATAATGAAATGGATCTCTTCCAAGTGCTTTTGCAGTGACTAAATTGATGTTAGCTCACCATGTTACAAGCCCACTTCCTGAGGAAGAACCAAATTTTACCTTGAGACCCTGACAGATTTATCAGCTTTACCTGACACCTCTTGGGGTGGCTGCCAAGTTCAGAATGCATTTTACTCTCTGGGAAGTCTCCCTGACACACAAGGATAGGTTGGAAGTGATCGTATCTGAGCCGCATAATCTTGTAATCTTTGCCATAGATAAGTGGTTTGAAGACTTTCACGTTTTCAGAATTAACTAAAGGACTTGTTAAAACACAAATTGTGGGACCCATTCCTAAATCTTCTTTTCCAGTAAGTCTGTAGGCCAGGCCCAGGTATTTGCATGTCTAACACATTTCTGATGTTGCTGGGCCCCAGCAACTCTAGGCACCTTTAGGCACCACTACTATCTATGATTAAGTCAGGGGCAGTCACCCTGAGATAGGACAGCTCACTTCTGTAGGGAATTTGAAATTTGGAATAAAGGAATACAGAGACTGAGAACTATTAAAGCTGTTGTACGCTGGAAACAAAATCTACAAATCACTACCAGTTCATTTACAGAACTGGTCTGCATCCTGTGTATAGTTGTAGCCTTTGGTTTGTTAATCTTTTGAATAAATCCCACTGACTATTCATCATATTCAAGGTTCTGGTTTTCTAACATTTTTAAATAAATCCTATTCCTTTCTTTGTTTTGTGTATATTGACCACAGAAAGTTCCTGTTGCCTGCACCTAAGAGAATTTGAGCTAAGAGCTGAGTGTTATCAGCTAATTATTCCATCATGAAAAGAAGTTATTCAAGTATATTTAAGACAATATAATACAAGGAGTTGATCGCAAGGGCATTTGAAGTTCTGAGAAGACAAACATGCAGGGAGAGCTTAGCAAGTCAGGAAGCTACCTCCACCCTAGACTAGAGGGACGCACGGAGAAGGTGGCAATAACAGTGGCTGGGGTGACTTATGGAAGCCCAACAGAAGAAATGCTACTGTCACTGACAGAAAAATCACCTGGAGCAAATCTACAAAAACGAAGAAATAGGCTCTTTCTTCTTCCCTCCTGCCTCCCACCTCCCAGCAGGGTTTCCATGTAGAGAAGCTTGGGAAAGACTGCCTTTGACTCTGAGGATTGCTTAGGGCACTGCAGAAGGACTAGAAGTGGATTTGAAAACAAATCAAGAATCAGCACTATTCAACTGTACTTGTTATTTTTCTTCAAAGTGCGTTTTGTCCATTTAGAAATTAGTGTGCTACTCTGTACCCATGATATAATTTCTAGTAGTTTCCAATTATGAAAGTAATTTTAAAAATTTAAATAGATTTCTGTTCTATAGTCAGGACTTAATTTCTAAGATAATCTTCAGGAAGAAATCATGAATAAGATCTAGCATTTGTATAGTTCTTTTCAATTTAAAAATAAGTCTCATCTAATTTAATTTGCAAAATCGTTGTATGGTGGATTTTCTTGTTAGTCCCATTTTAAAAATAAGGAAATTTAGGCTAAGACTGAATAAGCAACACAGTATATGCAAAGTCACATTGTTTAAAGGTGGAAAAATGGAATGTTCTCAAAACTGGGCTCAACACACAGCTTCAATTGTTATAAAACACCAAGCTATTGTGTGAAAACAGAAGCAAGGTTACAAGATTAAAATTCTTTTTCTGTTGATATCCCATTTCCTCCCTTATCCAAAACCCAAGAGCCGGAATGAAACCTTGTAACCAGAATTGAGAAACATTATTTTGAAGTTAGCAAAATACCACCTCCTGCCTTTTGGCCTCTTCACTTGTAGATGGTCAATTAAATGTATTCTCAGTGGTCCCACAGGATTCTAATGAACAGGCAATAATTATGGGACATGGCAGTCTTTTTAAAGATCACTTGAGAACAGCAGCAGTCATTTAAAAAATAAGGAAAAAAAGGGTGGAGAAACCTTTTGAGAATATAAATTAAGCTAGAGAGAGTGAATGTTTTTGATGGCTTATGAGACAATGCAGACACCTAGGAAAAAAATCTTCTGGTCCTAGGTCCACAGACTGCCTTTTTGATGCTGAAGAGCCATCTTTGTTTCCCCTGGTTACCAATGAAACAGTGTGCTGGATCAGTTCAAATTCATCACCACTCAGAGAAAATGCTTCCAAACACAATGCCTTATTTTCTACTTACTGTCTATATTTAACAGGAAAGACAGCACACATGTGCATAGCCACATATTTCTGTGCTCATAATCTTTTGCATATGATGTCCTTTATACATGGAAATGAACTGTAACATAGCACATCCCTATAATATTGTTATAGAGAATGAAATTTTTTTCTTCAGACAGACTCCATTTCTCCTTCTTAACTGAGGACCCGAGAGACTTACTATAAGGTGATTTGTCCTGTAAAATCTGAGACTATACCCCCACTAATATGCTTTTATTTATAAGAATAAGCACTGCTTTACAGAAAATCTCCACATCCAATTTATTGGCTCAATAAATTTCAGTCTCACTGATTATGTTTCCATCTAAAAGCTTTTCATAGTTATAAAACTGGGAGAGCCTTTGAATCATCCCAGGTCAAGTTTCCTCCTGAATATTTTTCCACAATGAACTGCAATACATTAAACGTCCCCATTAGCTAGAAGATCACTGACTGTACTCTTAATCTGATGGCCAAGGGAACATTTGTATTGTCTGGGTTCCATTTAAGACAATATTTGAAATGGATGGGAATAGTTCAGAATAGGAGAGTAACATTCAAAATTACCTTCCTTCAGTGTAGAAAAATGTGTCTGTCCTATAAGGGAAAGGCTTGTTAAAAGAAAACAGAGTTCAACATTAAAAATCCTCTCTCAGCAAAACAAAGCACTTCAGTCCCCTGAGATTCTCAATTAATTTCATGAATATTTCTTCAATTGATCCCAAGATAGTGTTGCACAATGAAATGAGAATATAAAGGGGATAAGAAGACTCCCACCAACAATTAGGCGGAGAGTTGATTGAAATCTGAATTGTGAACTCTTCATAAGATACTGTCTTCCAGACATTTTGCTAGCTCAGATAGGGGTGTGAGCTGATAGGGGTGTGAGACATATCAAATGTCATTATAAATTTTACTCTATTTTTTACACCTTACTAATGGGATGCATTAATTTTATTTTTCATTTAAAAAGACATCTGAAGATCTCCTTTTAGGATGAATTTTTCACATTTGATACTCATTGATTTATAAACATTCCACAGAAAGATCTTACATATTAAAAATAAAATCTTCCTAAAGGTTAAGAATTCTGCTACATATCTTTTGCTTATGTTTAAATATTCAGGTGTCTTACGATGACAATTCTTGATGTTTAAGCTAGGTAATTTAAAAATATTTGGAAAAGAACGGCATGGAAAACGAGGAAGAGCGTTTTGGATTTAAGAGTATATTACTAGATATATATGGCTTTTATTAAAACTTTACACAAGGATGCTGTCTTCCTGGGAGTTGAGAGCCTTCAGAGCGGGAAGTCCGCCGCAGGGAAGAACAAAAGCATGGCTGCGCGATAGTATTATCTCTGCAGCAGCAGCGGGCTCCCTGACGAAGGATTGCAGCAACTGCCTGGTCTGTTACACCGCATTTTACTAGTGACAGCCTCCGTTATTCTGTCAGTTCAGACAACTAAGCTGTTCCCCCCACGTTCTGGTTGGTCACTGGGATTCGATTACTTGGAGAGAAGGGAAGAAAAGACAGAAAGGTGAACTGTACCAAATAAGGCACGAGGACTTTTTTCCCCTAGGGGGCCGACGCTCTCTCACTCCAGGGGACGTGGGGGGAATTCCAGGACCGCATTTAACCCAGAAACCGGAATGTCCTATTAATTAGCTGCTACGCGCAGAGAAGGCAGTGAAAGGTCTAATCTTCGTTTTTTAGTTGGGGTCAACAGAGCCTAGTAGGTGAGAACCGCTTGCCCGCTGCACAGTAATCCCAGATCTCTCGGGGCCCCGGAGCCTGCAAGGAACGGAGTGGAGGTCAAGTCAAAGGGCAAGACCCGAGGGGTGGTTCCCTCTCTCACCCGCGCTGTCCGCGGCTGGGTTTCTAAACCACCACCACTAACAGTCCAAGGCAGGAGAGCAGAGAGGAGGCGGGTCCTGGAGGGGGCAGGACAAAGGGGAGGGGCCGAAGGGGCCGAGGACTCCTCTGGGATATGTAGTTCCGTGAATCCCACTGTAGTGACTCCTGAAGCGCTACTCGTGGAATTAGGACTACAATTCCCAGGAGGCTGCGGGCTCGACAGGGGAGTCCATGCGCAATGGGTGCCACATTGTATCCTATCAGGCGGGGAGAGGGTGATGTCACCTGCGGTCTGTAACCTACTAGCTTCTGTGAAGGAAACTGTTTAACCGGATCCCATTGTACCCGGAGCGCAGAGCCGCCTTACCAGCATGCAGGGGCTGCTCAGGTAAGGGGGACGCGCCGCCTCGCCCGCCGCACTCATTCATTAAGTGGCACCGCACGGTGGCGCGGGGGTGGGCGCATTTCCTCCGGCCCCGCTCTGGGTTTGCTGCGCGCGCTCACGCTGCTTTCCTGGGGCTCCCGGGCCGGTAGGTAAATATTAAACTCGTCCTTCAGGTTAGGTCTGGGTGGGAACGGGACCTAGACAGCTCCCGGCTGCCAAGCTAGGTTTGGGAAAATGGCTGCAAGTGCGGCGCAGAGCTAGGCGAGCCCGGAGGAAGGCGCCCCCGAGGACGGGGGTCCCTCCCTCCTTTCTTTCTGAGGCGTTCGGATGCCAGGGGAGCCTGCACGGTACCACGCGCCGCCTTGCTGCAGGCACCTGGGGCTGGGTCACCGGGAGTCGCGGTTTCGACCGGAGACTGCGGGCACTGCCATTGTCAGGAGCTGCCGACTAGGGGGCTCGGAGAGAGGATTCCGAGGTAGGCTTGGTGGAGTCGGAGGTGGACTCGGAGATGGGAAGGAGGGGCTCGTTTACCCGTCCGTGTCCGAGCCAAACCCGTAGGCTCCCAGGCACCTCACTTGAAGTCTCAGGGTGACTGTAATTTTTGGCGAAGTTGGAAGGTAAATGTCTCGGAAGAGAGCGAGGGGGGAAACCCGACGCTGCGCAAAGAGCTGAGACTGTCGGCGGACGGCGGCGAAGGAGGTTGTGCCGCTAGCGGACCCGGTGCCGCAGAGGGCTCCCACCTCCTGTCCCTCTAAAGAGGGTGCGTCTTGGTTTGCACCCGGTGGAGCTTGCTCCCTTGACAGAGCACCTGAGTTGGGCCTCCACCTGGATGGAGTCCTGGGCTGGGAGGTGGTACGGCGTTAGCGGGGTGGGTGAGAGGGGGCGTGGGTGAGGAATAATGTAAAGCTTAGGCTGATGCAGGGCAGGCGGGATGGGTATCGGCTTTTCCCAGATGATGCAGAAAACCCAGCTGCTTGTAAGCTGCTGGCCCTTGGACTGGAGACTTGCAGGAGGCACGAGAACTGTAGGAACTCCGAGTTTTCTTGCCCTGGCTCATTCATCCAATCCTGTTAGTGGTTCTGTTCTCAAGTTGCTCACAGGCTAGAGTTAGGGTGTTCTGCATTGCCCCCATAAAATATTTTAGGGAGCCCAGGAATAGATCATTTTTCCCAGCCCGTGCCATCTCCACGCGTATGAGAGCATCAAGAGCAAATGCCACCCGTGACTGTTTTGCTCCCCCATTGAGCTGGTAGTTTCCTGAGACTCGAGAAGGACCTAGTGAATTGAAGCGAGTTTGTCAGCTACGTGAATCTCGTTGCCATGGCGACTCCTGCCGTCGGAATCTTAACTGCTCCCACTGCTGTGTCAATTCGTTATGGCTCTGCGGGCAGCTGGGAGGGCGTGGCCAGTGGGTGTGGTCAAATACTCGCCCAGGGCCCAGCTGCTCTCTGCTCCTAGCGGATTTCACCGCTCCTGGGCTTCCTCCATTCTCCTGTAAATAGCCTGAACGTCGTTAACTCCTTTCCCTCTTGGGGGCCTGTGCCCACTACTGCTTTCTCCAGCCTTCCTTTACAGAATTGTTTGGAGCCTTTATCCTGAGGCGAACTTAGAAAACCACAATTGAAAGATCACTTTTCCTTTATCAGGCTAGCTGCTTCATTTTCCTAATGGGCACTATTCTTTATTCTTCAAGAAGGCAACATCTTGGTCAAATGTAAAGGTTCTCAGTTTACCTTCGGTGCAGGTCTCAGGCAGTTGTTGGGAACAATTAATATCTGAAATTAAATTCTGGAAGTCAGTGCCTTTTCCTGTGGTTCTCCTAAAATCCACAAATCTACCTTCAGGCATGTCCTTGAGAGTGAAGCACACTGGGTTGGTTGACATCTAGAATCCTGCCAACACTCTGGCTGTGTCACTACTGGCTACCCTACTCTGGGATTAACCCTTTGCTCCTGGGAATCTCTGTCATTATGGGAGTATGGGAAAAGAGGTATAGAGGAATTCCTAAAGTTAAATCTTGGTATAAATCTTGTGACTGTGAGAAGGACTTAGTTGTCATCTTTTACTTTCCTCAGTGTAATCTGAAGATGAGAGTTTAAACCCAACCTCTGACACTGACATTGAGTTAATATCTCCGAGCCTTACTTACATGGCAAAAGAGTGGACTCTTTATAGCAATCCTTCAAAGTGGGCAAAGCAGCCATACTACAATTTCCTATATTGTTTCTACTGCTAGTATTTTCTTAGTAGCTGGACATCTATTTACCCTTTTAACTTAGAATTGTTTAGGTTTTGTCATTTTATAAAATCTTGGTAGGATGCAGTTATTTGTAACTTAAATGCATTAAGTATAATTGAATTGCACAAATATTTTGTTTCCCTTCTGTCTTCATCTTGTACCAACCTGAATCATCACAGATGCAGCAGTGTATTTCTGACCATCGTGCTTTAGTTTATATGCTGACAAGTGCCTGGGGGTGCTGTATGTCAACTGGTTGACATCGTTTTTCATGTTTTAAGTAGGTGGGTCTAGCCCCATGAGAAAGTAGAATCAGAAGATGTCACCCAGTCTTTTGTCCTATAACTTACTATTGACTGAGAACCACCTTCACTTACTGTTTAATTCTTGCCTCCCTATAATTCTGCCACCAATTCCAATGTGTAGAGGTTCTTACCACTCTCCTAAGACCTATGAGGGCAGGGTCATTTTGTCCAGTGATAATTTTGTTATCAGTTGTAATACCCCTCTTAATTTTCTATGAAGTGATTGCAGCTCAGCCTAAACCAGAACTTCTTTGTAGCATGTGACTTAAAGTGTAAAAGATCTTCAACAGGTTTAAAATAAATATATTTAATAATCGTTTGTTTTTGGAATACATTTGCCTGCACAGACATAACCCCAACCCCCACCAATTCATATTACCCCAAACCAGGCATTTTGAATTTCTGTTCGTTTCACTCTCCTTGGCCCAAGTAGCTTTCCAAGTGTGTGTATGAAGAGGGTAAAGAGAGGGACCAAGGAAAAGATACAGGACTTTGTCAAGCCACTGGACAGTAACTCACTCTTCTGGATGGAGTTGTGTTGTAAATAGGACCAGTTATCCCAGGCTGACTATGTGAGAGAACAGGCTTGGAAACATTTGCCCAATACTTTCTGTTATCTTCCTGTAATCAGATTTTGGAAGTTTTCAATAGTACAAATTAGCAACCAGGCGTGATAGTAAAGAGGGTGCGGTGCTTGCAGGAGCTCAGTGAGTAGGTGAGAAGGAATTTGATTCCTGGTTTTCTTGCTTTGTGCATATGCTCTGGGCATTAAGAATGTGTTTGTGTGTAGTTTTATTTAAGCTACTTTGTTTAAAAGGTTGCTTTTAGTGTTGACACTGTGGCCATCAGAACAAACAAGGTGTACAAATAAAACAGTTTAGATGGAAAGTGTTTCATTTTGTAAATATTTTGGAAGTTGTGTGAAGAATGGCTTTGATTTGGGAATCTTGAGGTCTTCTGTGAAATCACTTAAAAAGTTACAGCTGTTAGATCAGAGGAAACAAGCCTTTCCAATAAACCTGGTACCACTGAGAGCTTTAGGTGTTTGTTTCAGGAAATAATCACAGTGCTTATAACTTCTGTGGAGCACTCCTGGCTTATCTTACTGCTAGTATTTCCAAGTGTTACCTCTATCATTATATTGTAGGAAACAAAGTAACTTCACCAGTTTAGCAACTTGTTGATCTCTAGAGGAAGTAACAGTTAAAATAAAAACTGTTTTATTTTATGTTTTTTTTTTCTTCTTTGGTTAAGGAATGCGAATTACTGTCATCTGTTTTAGCATTATAATTTCTAACTTGGTTATGGAGTAAATTTTCTAAGTGAAAATATGTCATCTTAAACACAGCATCAGTGAGAGTAGCTTCCCAGAGAGCCATATAATGGCACTTCTTAAGAAATAGCACAGGTAATATTTTAGATATCCATAAGGAGAGCAGTTTTTGCATAGAATTGATGGTAACATCTGGTTGGCGGAACAAGATCACATGGAGACTACCTCCCTGAAATTATATTCACTTAATAAGTATAGTCTACTGTCTTTTTTGATTGGTGGTGCTTAAAGTGGTTGAGAGACTGCAACTTAAAGGTACATCTGAAGTGCCCACACACCTTCCTTGTGGCACTATTTGATGTCCTCACTGAAAGAGAGACAAAGATGAGATTCAGTTTGATTTTGGTGGTCTATATATTCCACTGTAGCAGATTATTTCTTCAGCAAAAAAATAAACTTACCTTTTTTTATCTTGGGGTCCTTTCCACTGTTTAAGGATTAGCAAACTCAGCATTTCAGAGTAAGTTTGTGTTCATATCACATATGTCTAAAAATGAGTTCAAAGCTAAATCCTAGGAGCATAGTGGCAAGTGCACAGAAGCCTTCTCCCCAACTCCAATAAGTGAGTGATCACCAAAAACACCTTCAGGTTTGGGGATCTTGTTTTCCTTCTTGATTTGAGCATATCTAATTCTAACTTTGTAGTCCCACTCATCTGGAGTGTGTACTCCAAGTGTCTCAGTTCTCCTTGTACTTTCAAAACCATCTTGGGTGCTATGGTTTCCTGGAAATCTTCCCTTCCCATCTCTCCCAACTCCTCAGCTTTTATCACCTTCCTTTCTTTCACACTGCCATTCAGCCTGCCTATACAATTTAGCGCTCTCAGTTAAGGAGACACTTATAATCAAGGGATGCAAGGTGCTACTTTTCTGCTAAGCCATTGACTCTCAAAGACTGTATATGGGAGGTACTAATATAGACATTTTATAGATGAGGGAAACTGAGGCAAGAAGACGTTAATGACCTTGCAGCTCAGGTCATGTAGCTAATAAGTGGCAGAGAATGTCAGGAACCTGGCTAACCAGTCAGTTTTGTATGCCCCACTCTATTGCTTTGCTTCCAGTCTTCCCTGAAGTTGGGGAAATGCCATGCTCCTTTGTATCTCAATTCTGAAACACTGCCGGGTCACTAACTGCTGGCTGGATTGAGAGCAAAAAGGCTTCTTTCTTTACCTAGTGGTTTCTTACAGGCTGATTTTTCTGGAACAGAAAATGTTTCATGATATTAAAAATGTTGCATTTGTATATTTGAATGATAAAACCATGATATGCCCTCCTTTTCATTATGTGAGCCAAAGATAAGTTATCTGGAAGAAAGATGTGGTCTATATTTCATCTTTAAAAATATTTGGAGTCTGTCCAATATTAAGCCCCATTTGTTAATTGAGATAACTGCAGTAGGTTGAATCCCTTATCTAAAAAAAGCCCTTCTCACAGAGCTACAGAAGCCTGCCTTAAGAGTTAAGAGAGCCTATCATTTCTTAGCTTCTCCTTCCCTGTTGTCTTCTAACATAAATTGTGAAAGTTTCTTTGAAAAGAAAATAATGAAAACTTGAGTGTAGTCAAACATGTAATCTAATATTAGGTATCCTTAGATATGAAAGTAAGCTTTTTTCCCCTACCTCAGAAGAGAGACTTTTATTTATTTTTGCGGTAGAGCAAATTTGGTGCCAAATACATAATTGCAGTTCTTTTAAACCATAGCTACTACTATAAATTAACTGTGGGAAGTAGGGGAGCAAATTCAATTTTCAGTGTAGTTGGTGTGATTTCCCGACTTACAATAGGTCTTTTTTATTTAACTTTAAAAATAGGTGTTGTGCCATCTTGACAATATTTAATGAAGATAATTGACTGCAACACAAACTGTATCATTTAGGGAAATCATAGGAAGACAACAACGTCCTCACAGTGTATTGCCAGGGTGGGAAAATGAAAAGGCTAGTTAGTTATTAGGCTACTACACCATATTATTCATTCAACAGATAGTGATTTCAGATGCTTGCTTTTTTCCTTTCATCTTGATGTATTTCCTAAGTATGTCGTTCATTTTTAGAGACCTGTGCTCATTCTGTTCAATTCTATAAATTCTACCAGGATTGGAGTTGAAGGTTGCTTGTGCTTTTGCTTGGCATACAATTAGGGTCACCTATTTAACTGATCTTTGTCCCTTTTATTTCTGAAAAAAAAAACCCAAAAAACAGAAAAAAAAAAAAAAAAACCAACCCTGCTGTGCTTGACAAATGTTGCCCATCCCATGGACTTTCCTTATTTAGACTTCCAAGAGTCCATAGCCTAGATCTGAGGTTTGGGGCAATACAGATGGTCATCTTTTGTTTTTTAAGATGGGTTCCTATGTTCTGTCTCATTGACTGAGTTCAGTTTGTGACATACAAACCAGGTCAAGGGCATTGGTCAGCTTTGCCTGTTTTTGGAGCCACAAACTGCCCCTGTAATCCTCATCAAAAAAAAATTTTTTTAAAGCGTGTCATGCTTTGGCCGCAAAGGAGACAAGTCTGTGAATATTAGTGCATAATCATCACCAGTAGGGGCCCAAGATGATAGCATATTATAAAGTGGACGATGGAGGGGGGTGTCCTATACCATTTTTAGACCCCATAAGTTAGTGGCAACGCCTTCTCAGCGGTTTTCAAGGAAACTATATACTTCTGGCTGATGTCCTCCTGTGAAGAGTAAACATTTCTAAAATTATGCCAAAGCCCCAGTGGTTTTGGTCTTTTCCCTTTCTTGGGAATGTGATTGAACTCATGTGTGGATATATTGTGTGGGGTGTGTGTGTCTCTCTACTATTGAACTTTTTACTCTTTTATAACACTTTGTGATTTATACCTTAAAAAAAGGAGTATTAGAGATATTGTAAAAGTAAGCATTAAAATATCAAGATATAAGTAGAAACTAGAATATGCTAAGAGGACTAGACTAGGGCATCCTTTTAACCTGGACATTTATAAAACTTACTATGGATAGCTAAGGAAGATGAAATGGAGAAATCAACCCATTTGTAGGGCCTTGCTTCATTATTGGTGAAATTGTGGGCATTTTGTATATATATTATATATATTATATATTATATAAATAGTGAACTTACTGTTCCCATATTAGTGGTTGCTATTTTATTTTAGGATGCTGAAAGCAAAGTAAATAGCAATAACATTTCTTTGTGTTTCCCATTCTGTTTGTGTGTTTGACATTAGCTTTCTCCTTTCTCCATTGCTTGGCTCCCAATGGTAGTTCAAACTAAAAGTCAGTAGTGGTGTGGAATGAAGCATGCTATAATTCTAGCAATTGACTAGCTGAGTTGAGTTCAGAGCTAAATGAATGAATGACCTGTTACTATATTTTTGTGTGTTTGAAAATCAAGACTAGAGATTGGATTGGCCTGGGAAACCTCTTTGACCCATTTAGGATTTCATATTATGTGAGTTGATCGCATTTCTCACTATACAAGTTTCAGGAACTGTGGCAAGAAGCTGTCTTGCCTATGACATTTTCTAATGGTTTTATTAAGATTAAAAAATTAAACTAATAATAATAATAATAATAATAATAATAATAAGCACAGTATTTTTTGTTTAATCCAGTTTCTTTTTGGGCTGTAACTGAAGTTAGTTTTCTTCCACACTCCACTTTTTTCTACCACATTCTATGGGTTGTAATTTACATGGAAGACCAGTGAACTGCTTCCTTGCTAGACCTGCTCTCACAGCTTCCTTATGGGCAAAAGAAGACTGTCCCAGTTGGCCAGATTCCAAATGAGAAGTGCTACAGTCAGTGACCTTGCAAGAAAGGTTGTCTCCTTCCATATTCTCCTAATTTAAAATAGGGAGCTGTGCAGCAGCAGTGAAGGAGATAGCTTGCATTTTAATTCTCCCAAGATCAGGTTGTTTTTCTGTTGGAACAAGTTGGGGGAAGTAGGTGGAGAGAAAGACAGAGGGAGTTATTCGGTTTCACTTATCTTATCATTTGTTTCCCACTGGATTGCCTTTGTTTATACTGTCTCTTAGGCCAGGAATTCCTCCAGCAGAAAGCATGCATCCTCGTGGGGATATTCATATCATTCATATCGGGGCTTCCTCCTTCTTGTATTCCATTTGCTGACTTGGCTTTCCTTTTTTCCAGCCTGACCTGAAAGGAGTGCTAGAGATACTTAACTTGCTTCTCATTCTTCTGCTGTGTGGAACAGATCTTAAAACAATGACCTGAAGCAAATGTGTTAATGATTTTTGTGAGGGTAGGAAAGGCTGAGGCTGAATAGGTTTAAATTTAACATCGATGGATAACTTATTTAGGTTGGTAGAGGGTTTACTATCATACTAACATTTGACCCTTTGAATTAAACCTCTTCACTTTTGGTTCTTTATTTCGCATTTGTACAGAGGGGAAAGAAACACCAGTTAACTATTGGGTTCAGATTTGAGTAACCTTGGTTATTTCTTTTAAATTCGGAGTGTCTTATCTGTCTCCTCATCTGTAAAACTATGAAAATATAGACTTTTATGAGCATGGTGTCCTGTTAAGTAATGAACATGCTTATGTGACATCATGTAATAGTGATGACATATCCACTGTTCCCCCCAGAGTGGAGATCATGAGGAAAATTCATTTTTTCATCTTCATAATTTCCAACTTTGGCCTCTAGCAGTATCCGTGATGTGCTATTCTTGGCTGGACCCTTGAGTCCTGATCCCTCATCACTTCTTTTCCACTAAACAGCTTCTAGTCTCGTTTCCTAGTCCCAGTGCTCAGGATGTTCCAGAGGATATACGGGATGAAGGTAGATGATGTCTTTAGGTGATCATCATCCAGTTCTGTCTGATTGATCATCTCTAAACCAAAGCTCAGCCACCACTGGTGCAGAGGATGGGCATAGCCAGCAGTCAGATTTTGTTTGGCCAGCAAACTGCTATTTTTAAAAGTGGATTCCCCCCCCATTACCCCCTAAATGGATTGGTTTTAATGAGCGTTTATGGTCTGATTTGCTTCAGAGCTCATCACACCCTTACGCTCCTTTGTTTATATATTTCTTTGCTTCCATGGCACTTGAAGGGACTTGAGTTCATGATCCCTCTTTGAGGCTAAAGTAAATTAGGGTGAGAGTCTCTCTTCATCAGACTAGTGGCCCAATCCAGGGTTTTTCAGTGCTGTTAGGATATTAAGCAGCACCCAGTAGATACCAGTTTACAATTTTTGCAATCAAAAATGTCTCCAGACATTATCAGATGTCCTCTGGTAGCCAAAATTGGCCCCATTGAGAGCCAGTTGACAGATTTTTGATGGTTTGAGAACTGTAAACTTTGGATCGGGTTTGGATATTTAAGGATAAATTGGAATTCATCTGGGAAACCCAGAATCCCTGCTGTTTCTATTTATTTGGGCAGTTGGTTAGAGCAAAGTAAAGGTCAGTGGATTAAACCCTTTGGGTCACTTCTCCATTCTTCCATGACCACAGCCTGGGAGGCCAGCCACATTTTAAGGACATGTCCTTGGTCACAACAGGAGACTCTGTGAGACACTGATGCTAGGTCAGGGCAAGCCCAGCAGAGCTAGTGAATAAACAACTTTGAAGCCCCTGTCCTATGTTGGTAGGTCAGTAATGTTATCTGTGGATAAGGAAGATGAGGCTTTGGGGGAAGAAAAGATCATTAAAATTGTCAAAGGTCAAAATGCCTTTTTCTCTCTTTTTTTCCCAACAGGGCCTTCTGTCTCTGAAAATGACAGCTTATCTCAGATCAACAGTGTAGGAAGAATGCTGAAAAGGATTAACAGAGTTGATGCTCCTTTTTTCCTTTACTCCAAATAAGAATGTCTCTAAATCTTGAGTAATACTTGGACTCCGGCAACATTCAAATTTGCCTTGCCTCTTGGGAAGAAATTGATAACATTTTCAGAGAAAATTTCCAAGAAAATATAAAGTTTTAATTAACCAACTCAATGTTCATTCTTGAGGAACCAGTGAAAACAGTAATGCTTAGGAAGCACAGTTGTGGATAAAATGTAAATTAAAATCCCTTCTGAGAGGGACAGTGGAGTTTCTGAAGGGATCCATACCTCTTCCTGAAGGCTCTGTGATGGTTCTACACTCTGCATCAGCATTCTCTGGGGTGGGTTTAAGAGTACAACATTTAAAGGATTATGAAGGATTAAAAATCCATTTAGAATCTTCTCAATACTGGTCTCCCTGCTCCGAATTTGGCACCAGGAAGGGCTACTAATTCTACATTAAAAATACTAATGTCCTCCCTGGCCCCCAAAGACAGTGAGAGGCACTTAGGGATTTTGATTTAGTAGATGCAATATTTGAACCCAGTCTAGGATTTTCAAAGCTCCCCAGTAATTTTGATGTTTGATCAGGCTGGAAAACAAGTGGGAAGAGCAAAAGATTTTGTTCGCAGCATGTGATTATAGTTGCTAATGTGCTGGGGCCATGCTAATCTTCCTTGCATCATTCCACTTTCAGTATATGCGTTGCCGAAGTGATCACTATAGTTGGCTGATGTATACAGAGCCTAGATGGCAGTCTGCTTAAATGCCCAGCTTAAATGCATTTTTTGATTATTTTGCATTCATTTCGGTGTGTTTTTTTTCCCTTCTTTTTACTTCTCTAGAACTTTGAATTTGTCAAAAGGATAGGTCTTATACAGGTGGTAGCATATGTGTTTTCTAGCATATGCAACCTAATGCTACTCATAATCTTGAGACTTTGACAGGTTTAACTGAAACACTGGTGAAAATTACCCTTTCCTTTTCAAGATGCGGTCCCCTAGGGTAATTCAAGTTGCATTGCAGATCTAATGTTTAAAAGAAAAGGCAACAGAAACCACCCAATAGCAAGTGGCGGTGGCCAACAGAATGAGCCCCCTTGAGATACAGTGAGTAGGAGATTGGCATTAAATACTCCTATTGGCTTCTGTTGTAGAAAAGTCTACATCCTAAAGATCTAGGTTGTTTCATATATAATTTTAACTCAGTGAATTTCTTGTCAGGTCTCCTGACTTTACAAATATAAGGTACATTTTTTTGTTTCAAGTTTTCTGCCTAGATCTGCCATGCACCACCAAGGAAGATTACAGAGTACTGGAGCTATAACTACGGAAGGTGGGAAATAGAGTAAGATGGTTTTCTCTAAATGCAGATCTCTTAGAATTTGAGATCTGGACTTTGAGCAAGCATAGCAGAAGAAAGGAAATATTAAGTTTAGGGGGAAATAGTACCATGTGCATTTTATGGACTATCTTATAAGCTGTGGTGGCAACACAATAAAAATCATTCATTCTTTCATGTTACATGTAAAAATATTTTAATGTTGATGTGAACATTTCATAATGCTATTTTAAATCCTTGAAGTTTTCCTTTATGAATACAGGACTTTTGTTTACTTAAATCTCAGATCACCTCCTGCTTAGCTACTGAGATAAGTAGATTATTTTGTGCAGTAGGTAACTGAGTCTCCTTAATGAAAGCTTCTGTGCTTTCACTGGCAAATATTTTCATGTTTTGCTTATTTGGTGTATGTACCTATTTTCACAGGCAAGTTCACATCATCAGTTTTAAAAAGCAGTACTCTACAATTTCAAGTCACCGTATCTTCATTATTTCTAGGCTCTATAGATTAAATCCTTGTTTTTTTTTTCTTTCCTATGGTGATTTTGAGTATCTAGTTTTTTGATTCTAAAGAAAAACTGGATAGTATGGTGTGATATTAAGAAAGAATGATGACAGTTAAAGAAACAGAATATAGGGCTTCTTTCGAGGGATAATGCAGTGTTTCAAAATTCATAGTAATGATTACTAAGAACACTGTACTTCATATTTTAAATGGATGAATTTTATGATATGTGAATTATAGCTCAAGAAGCTGTCGCTTCAAAAGAAGACAGGCTAAAAAGACTAAATAGAACCTTAAAACAGAGTTTTAAATCTTAGATATAACATCCCTTAGTTACTTTTCTATTTTTTAATCTTCATGTACATGTAATTTTTTTCTGAATAGATGTACAACATGAACAAATAATAGATGTGGTGATTCCTTAATATTCATGGGCCCTCATGAGATATGGGAAGCATTGTTATGAAGAAATGTTGTAATGGAAGCTGGCCCATTTTGCTTGTATTTTACCAGATGATTGAAGAATAGAAATTTTTGCAGTTTTATACCTACAATGATGATAAGTTAAGGTTTTGCTAAAAATGCTTGACTTCATTACAGCTTGCCTTAAACTTGTTCCACTGGATTATTTTGTAGTATTTTTCTGCTGTAGAAGTCATCACACTGTAAAAAGCGTTCGAGTATGTAATCTTGCCTATAAAGCTAACTGTGTGTGTTGGGTAAAGGAATATTTCATTTATAAGGGATTATGTAGCTCGAGGTTTCTCAAATTTGGATTCATGATCCTCTAAGAAACACTGCATTAAATTGTTAATGTGTAGGTGCTTACTTGGTGCCAGTGGAATCATAAACTCATGCACAGAGATAGGCTTTGAGGTTCTCAGGTAAGATTCGCTTATAAAATGCTTATCCAGGCATGTTAGTTTTATTGCTGCATAACGAATTACCACAAATTTAGCGCCTTAAAATGCCACCAGGTCAGAAGTCTAGGCTTGCTGTAACTAGGTTCTCTGATCAGGCTCTCACTAAGAGCCAAAACTGCACTTGTCAGTTGGGTTCTGAGATTCTTCCAAGCTCACTGGTTATTGGCAGAGTTTATTTCCTTAGGACTGTAAGACCCAGAATTGCTAGCTCTTGGCCAGGGACTACTTGTAACTCCCAGAGGCCACCCACATTCCGTGCTGTGTGCCCATATTGCAGTCCATACCTGATATTTCCTTTTTTCCAGGCTTGCTGGAGCACATCTCTCTGACTTTTGCAATCAGCCCAGAAAAGGCTAAGGTTGAAGGACTCACCTGATTAGCCTAAGCCCA
The DNA here is from genome assembly GCA_004024945.1 of Uropsilus gracilis. NCBI lineage: Eukaryota > Metazoa > Chordata > Mammalia > Eulipotyphla > Talpidae > Uropsilus > Uropsilus gracilis. Next base: position 15,973 of record PVHY01008868.1, on the reverse strand, counting down.
CCCAGAATAATCTCCCTTTAACTTTGCATCATAATATAATCAGCAGAGTAAGATCTCATCATACTCATTGGCTCTACTTACATTCAATATTGGAGGGAGATTATACAAGGATAATGGTAATGGGAGATCACTTAAAATTTTGTTTATCTTATCAGGTAACAAATCATTATTGATGATTGGGATGAAAAATCCAGAATCCAAAAATGATTGGCACTTCACAAATATGCTTCAGAATCTTCTATCATCCTAAAATGTCCCCCTTAGAAATATTGCTCTCTATTCCTACTTATTTAGTATGAAACTGAAGATTAAAAACAAGTTTTCTTGCCAGACATGGTGGCAGGCACCTGTAATCCTAGTGCATGGAGGCTAAGGCCAGGGATCTCTTGAATCCACAGGTTCAAGACTACCTCAGCAACATAGCAAGATGTAGTCTCTAAAAAAATAGCCGGTGCATATCTGTAATCCCAGCTACCTGGGAGGCTGAGGCTAGGGATCACTTGAGTCCCAGAAACATAGTGACACCTAGTCTCTCTCTAAAATAAAAAAAATGTGTTTTGTTATTGAAAATTTCCTTCCATTCCCCGGCCCCCCTGCCCCATACACTGATACAACTACTATGTTCATTAGTCTTATTGGTGCTTCCTTCTCTGACATGGTCAAGGCAAGTCTGAATATACTTTGCCAGAATTTTAATTTTTGATCTAAAATTAGTAGTTTGCGATATAAAGTTTTTTTTGAAGTGTAAAAAAAAAAAGAAAATCAAATAATGCTAGCATCACAGAAAAATATCTTTATGAAGTTTTAAAAATATTTTTGTTGGTCTACTATTTACATTCCCTTGCATCCTTCCCCAGCTGAATGTCATAAGCATTTCTCATACTAAAACTTTATAGTGGAAAAAAAAACACATCTTAAAATTTACCATCTTTACTGTTTTTAAGTATGCAGTTCAATAGTATAAAAGTACATTGTTATGAAACAGGTCTCCAGAATCTTTTCATCTTGAAACTCTTAATTAATTGAACATCTTCCCTTCACTCCTTTCTCCTCAGCTCCTGGTAATCACCATTTTATTCGATTTATGAATTTGACTGCTTTATATAGTTGTAATAGATGGAATCATACAGTATTCTTTTATAGCTAATCTACTTTATATAACATAAATCCTTAAGTATCATCCATTTTTAGCACTTGCCAGCATTTCCTTAGATTTCTGTAGAGTGTATACAACACATTTTGTTTATTCATTTACTCACTGATAGACATTTGAGTTGCTTGTATCTCTTGAGTCATGTGATCGAAGTTTCTATGAACTTGGGTGTGCAAATATCTCTTCTAGAACATACTTTCAATTTTTTTCAATATATACCCAGTAGTGGGTTATACCAGAAGCTGGATCCTATGTTAGTTGTTTGCTTTTGTATAGTAGTTGTTCTGATGGGTGTGAGGTTGCTAAAACTGCAATAACTTCTTAGATGTCATGACATTTATTTCTATTTTATGTGTGGTATAGGGTAATAATTTTCCTGTTTTTCCATTAAAGTTTTATGAACATATTTTCCATGTTTCAAATTATTTTGTTAGAATACAGTATATTAGAAATAATCAAATGGATTAAAGGGAATATAATTAAAGATTTTTGCATGTACTGCAAAATTATTCTCAAGAAAAGTTTTACCAGTTGACACTGCATCAGGGTTTTAAATTGCCCCTTTCATTTCACCTATGTCTATGCTGAGCATTATTACTTTACAATGACTTGTGATTGAACAATTGGCAAATACTATTATATTACATTTTAATATATATTTAAGAATTTATTAAATTTAACCTTTTCCTCCAGGTCATTTTTGTTTTTCCTTTCTCAAATGACTGCTCACTTATCTACTTAAATCTCAATGTTTTGAACAGATGATAAAAGAGATTAATTAGCAGTTGCAAATATGAAGCTACTATAATTTTCCGTAAAAACAAACAATCATGAAACCCATTAGGAGGAAATTTAGGAGCTCTTCAGGCCCATTTAAATCATCTAAAATATTTCTTTGTGGTTAAGGATCTCTAACTGCAGATATACATAATCACTGTAAGAAGTTCTTCCCTCATTATCTATGGGGAAACCTTAGGTCAGTGCCTGTCATTTTATGGCCAGTTTGTATTTCCTGGAGTTTGCCTTAGTGTTTATTACTGTCTTTGGTTTTTCTACTCAGAGACACTGCTTCAGAGGAGATAGTTCTGAAGGCAGGGAGATGATATGTAGTTTTTCCATTGAACTGAACATGTCTGGAGGAATAGGAGGTGGAACAATGAAATAATCCAAATATTATGAGGAGGGAGGCAGAAGTTTATGTTAGAATGGTTTATGTGATAAAAGAAATGTTATACCCAGTGCTTTTTGTTTATAAATGGTATCGTGAAACAGATACGCAAATGCTTAGCTAAAATATTTAAAAACATTGCCTGTACAGTGCCTAATAAATGCTGTACTCATCTCAGTCTGATTCATGCCAATCTATATGTCAATATTGTGAGGGAAATGGATTTTCTCTTAAGTACTTTAGGTTTGATCTAATTTAAACAGAAAAAATAAATCCACATTCAAAGAGACAGTCATGTTTGAAAATAATTCTGGTTGGTGTGGTAATCCAGTAGTTTCTCTGCACTTTGTAGAGAGGGCCACCTGCTTATTCAGCGTATAATGTTCTAGTCAACCTCCCTGCCCCCCATCCCCGCCCCTTGAGGCTATGTTTTGAGGTACTCTAATTGTTTGAGAAGTAACAAGCAACACACACACACACACACACACACACACACACACACACACCGTGAAACTCTTTATTAAAGCAGGTATTGGCAGGTAGTCCTTGTGCGAGTATGGGTGAAGACATGGTTTGACTCAGGGCTGTAGAGGTCGTAACAAGAGAACTCTTTGGAATAAGGAGCCTGAGGAGGTCACATTTGCACACATCCCTTTCTGAAAGTTTATGTCCTCCTAGTCTAGAAGAAAGGTATTTCTTCCCAGCTGACTCATTAATTCTTAGGCACCATTCAAATCATAGGTAGTTTGACTTGTAAAAATTGATTGATGAAGAGAATTTACCAAATGCCTTGCAGACTGAAGAACAGGATATTTCAGTTGCATGCTATGGACAAACAACAACTGCAGTGTCAAAAGAACTAAGTGATGTCAATTTTCTATAAATTTTTCTTGACTTGTGATGACAAAATCTTTTGAAATAACTTTGATATGAAGCCATAGCGATTATAAAGTGTTTTTATTCTGCAAATAGTCTAGTCTGGACTGAAAGTATTCAAACATACTTTTCTTGTTAATGGTAAGAAATTCCATATTGTTTTACAAACTTACAAAAAAAATAAAATTAAAGGAATATGAAAGACTTTTGTCATGATATCATTCAACAATTCCCTGTTATTTCAACTATCAAAGTTTTAGATGGAATGATGGAATGTATTCAGTCCACTTTTACGTGGAATGATGGACAGATTCATATTTCATAGCTTTCTTTAGGTAGGTTTCATTTTTTTAAAGGGACTGATCCTTCTCAGAGATCAAACTTTGACAAAGTTTGCAAACTCTAGTATCAATTTTCTATTGAAATTAAGTATTGTTAGATCTATGGTTATTAAGATATTCAAACATATAGTTTGCTTTGTTCTATTAAAGAGACATTTTAATATCCAAACTTAAAAGTGACAAACTACAGGTCTGTGTTTTAACAATAATACTATAATTTATTTAATACAGTCATCTAGTTGAGAGGCTCAGCAGTTCTGAGAATGTTTTTTATAGCATTAAACAGGAAGCCCTAATATTCAGTTATCCCCAGAAGAACTAATAGAGATAGCTAAATCAAAATTTCAAACTACATATTTTGTGGAGATGAGGGGTGGTGGGGTAATGCAATTTCTTTAGTTTGCTATCACTTGTGTGACTTTGGCCAACAATATCTTGGGTTTCAGTTTCCTCAAGTGGATATGGAGAGTTTTGGATTAGCTCAGCAGTTCTGTGATAGATGTGTTGTTTGTTGTATCAGGTCTGTGATAGATCTGATGTTTAGCATCAAAAATCAGGGTGACTCCTTTTTAGATGTCAGAAAATTGAAACCTGGAAACCAACTCATACACTTACTATAATGACAGAATCAGAGTTAGAACTCCTCAGTTCTCCACTAACCATGCATCTTAGGTGATTATCTGACACAACCTGGGATATCAGATATACATGTTCCTTCCCCTACTTCCTATTCCCTACTCCACCATGGCAGACAGTGTTTATCTAAAGCTTATCTAATGTGGCATTTCTTTCCTATTCTTCCTGGTCATGGCCTCAGAATCCTCAAAGCAGCATTTAAACAACCTTGGCAGAAGACAAGCCATTTACCTAGTTTGACATTGAAGGTAGCAGAATCTTTAAAATAAAAAAGGACCATTGTTAGTCTTTTTTAAAAAAATGATATTGTTTAATTCAAGTTGCATTCTCTGTTGAAGTGCTCCCTTTTTAATTAAAAACAATTATAGATTGTTACACAACCATGACTTGAGTAAAAGTTTAAATAATTTTGTTTTATTAATCATAGCATATAAGCTCATTCAGAAAAATGGGCATACAAATCTGTGTGAGATATTTACATACTTATGATAGCAAACTCCTTTGTTAAACCGCTACCCCACTCCCATTCCGCATACCTCGATTTAGGCATTAGAAACCGTCACTCTCTACCAACTTCTTTTTTTCTTGGTTTCAATTAAAATTCCTTAAGATTGAATTTTTGTTTTGAGGGCTCTCATTAGTGGTTTTCATTCTATGTGCTGCAGAGTCCCAGGATTCCAGGGGTGCCTCAGGGGAGAGCACCCCCCCTTTACCTCACACCCCCTTTCAAGGTTTAACCATCCTGCCTGCTTCCAACTTTATACTGTAATCAGGTTCTCTTTGAGATTTCAACTGAACAGATGATTCCACAGCTTTAAAAGAATTGAAAACCACTGATAATCTTACAATTATTTTTTACACAGAGCATTTGGGGGTTACCCTATTAGTTACCACTGGAGCCAGGATAAGGACCCCGTTGTCTAGCTTGCAGGCCACTCCTCATCTTGGAGCAGAACTGCTATTCATAGCACTAGTGAGGATGTAAATTGACACCTCTGCCAGCTGGGGGTGCAACACTTAACTTAGATGAAGAGAAAAATTGATTATGTTTTAATATCAGAGGTCAGATCTCAGAATTCTACGCTGAATGAAAGGTTATAAGGTATACATATTTATAAGTGTTTATCTTGTTTGGGTGCCCGTACTCTTTGGGGTGGGTGGAGCATGGAGAAGCTTTGTATTTTATTTTTAAAGAAGCTTAATTTTATTTTAAAAGAGTAGTGGGCAGAAGACAGTCCCTTTCTCTTTTCTCCTTGTGTTCCCTCTTCCCTATTGTTTGTGGTATGCTTTCCCTTGTTCTGATTTTAGCATTGTCCAAGCAGAGTCTCTGGTCTATTTCCTGGATTGTACCATCTGACAAAGGACAACCTCAGGGCTTGTTTCTCTGCAGTGGTCATTTATTGCCAGTACTTAGTCAACATGTATATCAGTCAACTATGACACTCAATGTACCTGGTCTGAACTGCCTTTTTTGATTGTTTTTTTGTTTTTTGTTTTTTTTTTTTTTTGTTTTGACCTGGGTTTTTAGCACAAAGCCAGATGTTCCTCTGAAGCTTTCTATAGATTTTAGGACTTGCTTACCTCAGTTTCCCTTTGAAGGCAGGGGCTGTAGTTAATCCAGGATAACTGGTGTGTATCTCTTACCAGTTTGCAGAGGCTATTGTATAGATCACGGCTCTCTATCTGGGTGTGGGCTGTTAAATGTTTCTGGTTAGATTCTTCTTGGTTGACAGGATCTAAGTTATTCTCATACAGCCTCAATGGAGTGCTTGTTGCTTCCTCACTTCAGAAAGATTCACTTCTCACCTGGAGAAATAATTTTCTGTATCAATAGCTTCAAATTTACCTTCCCATATATTTTAACAGATCTGATGATGAGAAACCATATAGGTTTCTCTGACCTAGTGAACATTTTACTGAAACAGAAGAGTCAGAGATTAGGAAATAAAAGGAAGGAATATTCTAAATCAGATAGTTGATTAGAGACAACTGAGCAGGAATTTTGACTTCCAAGTCATAAAGATGAGCAGAGGTCCCCCGATCTCTGTTGGGGGACCTGACCTGATAACAAAGTGCCATGGGAGTAGAAATTTCTTCTTGTCATTTTCCCTCTTGGAAATTAAAAAATTGGCATCTTTTATAGGAGATTAGTCAGACCTCCTGGAGTATTTTCTCTCAGGGAATTAGAATTTTGAATTGCAGGCTCTTTGTCCATCTTAGTGAAATAATCTTTATGGGATTTCTAGCTATCATAGTACATTACTATGTACTTAGAGAAAGACTCACCAAATTCCTTTCCAGGGGGAAAATTGGCAAGTAACATAATGAGTCTGATGGGTCCTTAAAGGAACTTAATGTGCCTTTGTGAATGTAGCTCACTTATAGTAATTTCCAAGGCAAATTATGAACTGGGAAGTGTTAAAATGTCCATTCATTCATATATATATGAATTATTGGTTAACTAGCTACAAAGCATGAGTCACTACTGTTTTAGGTAAAAAGAGTAGGAATGTAACCTCAAGGATTATTACTTAGAAGCGCTTTGGAAAAGGGATCCTGAGAAACCTGAGGAAGCTCTGTAGCTTAGTTAACTGTATTGTGTCAATGTCAGTTTCCTGGTTTTATAAGATGTTATCATTGGCAGGAACAGGGGACTTTTTAATACTTTTTTTTGAACTTCTTACAAATCTATAGTTGTTGGAATGTAAAAAAAAAACAAAAACCAAAAAGCAAAAACCCTAGAATATATTCCAGGTGAGACATCTCAGGTGCAACTTCTTGCAACCCTCTCTCCTTCTTTTACTCCCTCTGTTCTCAACTTTTTTTTGAGATACATTTTGCATACATAAAACTCACCAATTTTAGGTTGCAATTCATTATTTTATTCACAGAGTTGTGTAACCATCACCACAATATAATCCTGGAATATTTTCAACTCTCCAAAAAGCAAGCTTCTTACACATGAGCAATCATCTGTGTCCCCACCTTCTCGCCACCCTCCTTCCCAGTTCCAGGCAGCCATTAATCTCCATTCTTTCTGCATATACTCACCTGTTTTGTACATTTACTATGAATGGAGTCACTGAATATGGAGAGCCTTTTGTGGCTGTGTTTTTTTAAAATTTACTATAATATTTTCAAGTGTTCATGTCGTAGCATGCATGTACTGAATTGTTTTTTGTTGCCATATAATATGCCATTTTATGAGTTACACTGCATTTTGTTCATTCATAGACATTTAGGTTGTTTCCATTCTTTGGTTTTTATGAATAATGTTGCTGTCAACATCTGTGTACAAGTTTTTGTGTGAACATATGTTTTCAATTCTCTTGGGTACTTACCTAAGTATGGAATTGCTGGGTCTTATGGAGATTCTATGTTTAGCTTTTTGAGGAACTGCCAAAGTATTTTCCAAAGTGGCTGCAGCATTTTATATTCACAACAGCAACTAATGAGGATTCCAATTTCTCCATCTCTCAGGTGTTTCTTTAACAGTGTATTTTTGTTGTGCTTATGAAATGTTTCCTTTTGTCTTGGTATATGGATGCAGGTTGCTGAGTGATCCTTTTTTGAGGAAATGAAACAAATGAAAATCAAATAAATTGTATTCAGATTGGCTCCGCATAACTCTGGAAACTTTTCAGCTCTGGGCCTACAAACCTTCCTGTTTAACTGGATATGATATTACCAGGGATTTTACTTTCCTGCTTTTATTCTCCCTGAGGAGAAAAAAGAAATATGTCTTTTCCTCAGCTAGAGGGTTCATACAAACATAAGGATCCTTGAGTTATTAACAGTTCCACGGGAACATGTACTTGGTTTATGCCCAGAATAATTTCTCTAAAATCATTCTCTCAGTGCTTCTTTCGCGCTGTTCGCCACCAGAGCGTAACATAAGAGCTGAATCAAGGTTTGTTCAGTTGGTGTTTGGAAAAAAAAAAAAATGGTGACTGGATGCTGGTCAGCTGGCTCGGGGCTGTTGGCAGGCCCACCACAGACCATGCTTTCTGCAGGCTGCAACCTCTCTGGCTTAGAAAAAGCCTGCACTAGGCGCTGTTGTTTGCATTCGCTCTGTCTGAGCTCAGGAGAACAAGGCCTTTCATAATCTGCCATGGCAGTAAACAGGCAAGTCCAGAGATCCCGGAAATGGCTCGTGCGCCAGCCAAAGGCAAAATGCCAGCTCATTGCCCTGTGTGGCGGGCTTGGGGAGTAGGCTGGTGTGAACACTGGGGACAGGGCAGGGAGCACGGAAGAAATGTTGCTTTTTAGTTCTGATTCACAGATACGATAACTCCCACTGTCTTCTACCCACCATTATTTACTTTTGGTCGTGGGTTGACAGTAGACAATCAGATTATTCTGTGGGTTGAAACCACACTGTAACACTGCCTCTCTGACTGCCTTTCTTGTATTCTTTCCGTTTTTGCTCCTGCATTGCACAGCTTTAAGAATGCTTGCAAGGGTAGATTTCTTCCAGGTTTTCATTCAAAGATCTTCACACACCCAATGTTGACCAGTGTCACTCTTGAGGGTGGGAATCATTTATACACATGTAGGTCTAAAAAGTGAGTCTTGGTCCCTGCGGTCTCTTCAGGCCTATTTAAGCTAACCCTTTTCATCTTGAGCACTGTCTAGTCATTCCTCCTCTGACTTCATTCTCTCCCTGAATTACCTTACTCAAAGCTGGAAAGGACCACATATTTTATCCTGCCCTTGTTAAGAACTCAGGCACAGTCTTTCAGCATTCTGTGTTATCTCTGTCAAACTGGTAAATTCCATTAAAATGAAATCGGGATGTGTATGCATGTGTATAGTTTATGCACAGTTGCCTATTTATCACACTCATGCATATTTTATATGCTTTTGATTAAGCTTTATTCCTTAGATAAAACCTTTATTTCATAGATTAGGCAATAAAAGGATTTTAAGTATACCATCTCAAAGGTCAGTTTCATATCACGAAACAGTGTTGGGCTATTTGAAGGTTAAAGCAATGGATCGCCCCTTGTATGATTTTGTAGTAATTAATGAATTTGATGCAATGAGTCCAACTGGAACATTTGTATATAATACATTATTCTGGCTTGTTTGTGACCCAGTTGATGGGAAATATCTTCTCAAATTTAGAAGTTGTTGGCAGTTTTACTTTTTTTTTTAAAAACACATCTTCGATTTATATTTGTTCATTTGGCATGTTTGACCTGGTCTTGGGAGAAAGAGAACTGTCTGAAGAGGATTGGTTGCCATGGGGGTGACAGGGTATAAACTGATCTTCCTGATAGTGCGTATCTCTTTTGGCTACTGACCTCAAGAGACCAGAAAGGCAGCATCTATGACCTGCCAGGACTTAGGATGAGATTCCTGGGAGTGTCTGTGACTGATGTCTGAGGCAGCAAGGATTTATGAAGCATCAGTCATCATAACACTTCATACAACTGCCTTCAGCTAGAGTACTATGAGTGAATTTATTGGCAAGAAAATTTATCCACAGAAAATCTTTTACCTTTTTGTAACGTTTTCACCTTTGAGGAACTCCTGCTTATATCAGTGTGGTTTGTAACTACAGTTTGACGTTTGAGATTCAATTCTGAGTAAATCATGTCCTATGCTGTCCAAGATGGTAGCAACTCATGTGTGGCCATTTATTTTTTCTATCTGGCCATTTAGCATATAGTTTATTAAAGTTAAGTCTAGAAAAAAGTCAAAATATTCAGTTCTACAATCGCAGTAGCCACATTTCAGATGCTCATTAGCCACATGTGGCTCAGCGGCTGCTCCATTTAGCCTAAAGTGAGCAAACTGAGTAACTGTGCCATCCTTGCTCTGTGACTCCTTCTTTCCCCTGTGGGTGGGGTATGGTGCTGCTATGGTTTCATGGTCAAAGGACTGTGAGTGGCTGGTAAACATACTTGCTCATATTCAGATTCAAGTAAAATATTCTGAAAGGTGTAAGTCAGTCATCATCTACCATCTCTTTCCACTAGAACTATACTTCTAATACTATGTCTAGGACTGAGATAAGGATGAAGTAAATTATACTTAGATCCAGTTGTCATTATTGACCTATTTTCTAGTGGTATAAATGTAAGTTTTGTCTTATTCAGGCTTTGTCTTTTTTGTGTATTAACTTCATTTGGGTTTAAATATATGTTGGTTTCTAGTTCTTTAGCGATACTTTTTTTTTTTTTTTTTTTTTTTTTTTTTTTTTTTTTTTTTTTTTTTTTTTTTTTTTTTTTTTTTTTTTTTTTTTTTTTTTTTTTTTTTTTTTTTTTTTTTTTTTTTTTTTTTTTTTTTTTTTTTTTTTTTTTTTTTTTTTTTTTTTTTTTTTTTTTTTTTTGAGACTAGGTCTCGCTGTTTTTGCCCGTGGAACCGCGGGCTCTTGTTGCCCAGGGTACCACAGACTCAAGCAAGTCCCAGCCTCAGCTTCCCAGGTAGCTGGGATTACAGGCGCGCGCCACCATGCCCAGCTATTTTTTTGGAACTAGGTCTCACTACAGGCCCCAGGCGGCACTCGAACCGCATCCCTAGCCTGGACCGCTTCATAGGCTGAAGCTTGCAGGCACGAGCCACCGTGCCCAGCCCTTTAGCAATACTTTAAAAAATGATTATGAACTGTTTTCATCCACATTGAAATTTGAGTTCACAAGCTACAAATTTATAGACAGAAAAATTGGGCATATATTTTCTTATCCTGCAGCCCTCCACATGACAGCCAAGTTATTAATACTTTTGTGCAACTGATACCCAGGGGTTGAAGTTACATGCAAATCATGCAAGCACAGATCTACATTGTGTTAATTCTGTAGGAAATTTCTGGTTAATGGGCAGAAGAAATGAAAATTTTTTCCTAGTTGAAATGAGCGTTCTTTTGTTGCCATTTACTTGAGTACTTATCAGTGTTTTGGATATATAGAACTGTGTTCTTTCTAATGTTGGTACTTGGTATTGATGGTGTCTGTATCAAAATCACACCTAAAGTTCTATTCAAACTTAATTTACATATATGATGTGAAAGGGGAATTTAACATTGTCTACCACCAAGGTGAGGTTGTGTGAATTCTTTTCTTTTTAAAAAAAACATCTCTTCTCAAGACCTGGAAGCACTGATCTCACAACAATTAGCCAGTTCTTGTTATAACTCCTTGGGGAGACCATTGGCAGACTGTGATGAGTGTCCTGGTTCTTGTTCTCTGCTGCCTTCTGGGACAAGTAAGAACACTGTTTATTCTTGGTACAATGCTTCAAGAAGTAGTTTTTACAGTCTTACTTTTATGAAAGATCATTCACCACCTCTATCTTTTTGCTATGTTTTGCACCTGCTTATAAGTGGTGGCATTTTTTATATTTTTGTCTTTGGCTTTTTCGGTTTTTAGTTTTAGGTAAATACTGTGTCCCAAAAGTAAAACTTGGCCTAAGTTGAGAAAATTGGAATTTCTGACCTCCAGAACTGGCTCTCAGATCTATTAAAGACTTATTACAAAAGTCTTTGCTGTGTTCTTGAACCTGTAATCTATAATTTGGTTTGGTTTGAACATGAGTTTGGCCATCTTGTGTCTGATTCTTTGGCTTTTGCTTTTAAGATCCTGCTTTCCTTGTCTTCTATAATACACACTTTGTCTCAGGGATGGTTCTAGCATTGCCTTTTCTGTTTTAGCTGTTCTCTGACATCATGGTGACCTTCACCTGTCTGGCTGTGAGCTATAGATTGTTTTTGGACTGAAAATTGTTACCTAATGTGGATGTAGTTTCTTGTTTTGAAAATCCCAATCTTCCAGAATGGCATCCATTACTCATCCCTGAACCACAATAAAAAGTCTTCATTTCTTAATTTTAAGAATTTGACCAAAGTTTTAAGGCTGCTCGTTTTGGAATTTTATTTTCACCTGATATTTCTGACAGGAAATACAATGATCTGAGGAAGGCTGTCATGGAAGTCAGAGAATTGATGGGCCTATCTTCTAGATACTATGAAATGTACTAAAATTTAAATTTCTGAAAAGTAAGGGTAATGTATTTTACTTTATTACCTACACTTAACCCATAAATCTTTATAGTACTTAACCTATAATTGACCAATTGATTATCTCTAGAACAAACATGTTCAGTTTGATATTTTTGTCCTAGTTGTTAGCATTTAAAAATGCCAAAAAATTTAAAATGTTACAAGTTGTATATACTACATTAGGAATTAGTTTCATCTAGTTTTTATACAATGAGCTGGCTTTTTGCATGGTTTCATCATTAACCATGCTCATTATTACTTCGAACAGTGCTTACTATGAGTCCATTCATGAAAATTAATAGCTCTCATTATGCAACCAAAAAAAGCAAACGTGGCTAGTGAAGCAACACTGATGTAGTGTGTACACCCTTCCCCCTCACACATGAGCATCTTTATTCTTAGAGTTAAGAAACTTAAGCCTGTGGCATTGGACAACCAAAAGCAACTGCAAAGAATGGAATATATTCTCAAAATGTATTTCAATGGTCTTTATGATTTTTTTCCATGATTGAGTGAACAACTTGGTATCTTTTATTATTTTCAAGTAGCCTGAGAATGGAACTCATTCTCCATTTTCCACTGTAGTTTTGAATGTCCCCTGGGACATTTAACTTGGTATTGAATTGATTTCTGTTTGCTTGGTGTGCTGGCCTCTGAGGTAGGTTGGTTTCTATCTCTGTAAGAGCAGGCACCAAGTAGCCCCCAAAGGACTTTCTATTTCTTTTCCTTTGAGCTGACATATCATCTGTTTTAATTGTAAGCAACAACAAAATAAAGACTGTACCAGAAGACTACAGGTTAGCCCTTACTCTCCTAAGGAAAGCACAGATGGATTAGGGATTTAAGGTTCCAGGAATAAAGCCTACTTGTCTTTGTCTTTGATTTGCTCTACAGTCTTAGTCTTTGGTTAGCATTGAGATGTTTTTCTTAGGGTTGGAAGGGTAGGGAGTTTGACATCAAGATTGCAAGGAATAGGTGTGTGTCATCCCTTTCAAATCAATATGCTAGGCAGAATAAACTGCTATAGGTTTCGGTAGGATTTTCAGTTCCCTGAAACTAGGAAAGCAACTTAAAAATGTTCCGTCCATATACCTACCAGCATGGGTTAAATCCCCTTGCCTTCTTTTTACTAATAAGAGGAGTACAGTTGAGAAAAATTGAATTGGGATGTATCATCACTGAATTAGGTTTCTGCCCTGAAAATGAGAAGTGAAGCCATTGCCTCTTAGAATCTCTGAGGGTGTCATGTACTCAATAACATCCCTGTATCATTTTAAAGGTAGCATGTGGCTACACAGACTGGTACTGCCCAACACCAGTCACAAGCATAGTGTGAACGGCACCCTGGAGTTGACAGAGTGCAGGTTTCTACCTTTCCTTATCTCTGACTGTGTTTCTGTTAGAGTCTCTCCCACTTCTATACTTAAAGTGTCCAGTTTAGTGTCCAGAGTTTCCAGTGAAACAGTCAACCACTGTTTTAACTTAACCACTGTGTTAAATTCAAGATATTCATTTAAAAAAAAGTTCATTTCTCCATAGTCAAACTAATGAATTATGATATACTTTTAAAATATTTCATTGATTTCTATTATTAGGTCCTGATTCTTCATATGGACTCCCTTGCAAATACGGCTGGTGCTTTTGGAAAGTGAATCATTATATAGAAGTATATTTATATGTGAGCAGGAAAGGTGTGGTATACCTTTCATTTCCTTCCTTGCATCCCCCACTCCTGAAAATACGCTTTCAGCAAAGTCACTGGCTCTCCATGACAGACCACCTACATCGGTCACCTTGTCCTCTTTGCTCTCTATTTATTTTTTTTATTTATTTATTTTTTTTTGAGACTAGGTCTTGCTATTTTTGCCTGTGGAACCGCAGGCTCTCGTTGCCCGGGGTACCACAGACTCAAGCAATCCCCAGCCTCAGCTTCCCAGGTAGCTGGGATGACAGGCGTGCACCACCACGCCCAGCTATTTTTTTTTTTGGAACTAGGTCTCGCTACGGGCCCCAGGCGGGACTCGAACCGCGATCCCTAAGCCCCGGCCGCTTCATAGGCTGAAGCTTACAAGCACGAGCCACCGTGCCCGGCCCTCTTTGCTCTCTAACTCACACCACAAGACTGAGATCTGGGTTTACTGAAGGTCCTGAAGGTCTTGTTTAGGATGGTCAGATATTAGATGTGTGATTTGCAAATTTGTTCCAACACCAAACATTTCTGTGGTGTTTTTCCTTCACTGCTTAATATAAGCAGAAAAAGGGAATGTTCTCTTTATTATCTGTCAGTTTTCTCATTATCCCAGAGCATAGAATTTAGAGGTGACATTCTTGCCCAGAATTGTCTTTCCTCTCCCCACCTCTAGCTCATTCCCCATACTCTCTACTTAGAAAAGTAAAGGAAATTGCATTTTTACTATTTTTTGAGTATGGTTTCAGATCATCAGATGACTGCTGATGATATCTGGAAATTTACTTAATCCAAACTGTTTAGTGTTCCCTTACATTTCAAATGAATGCTCAAAGGAAAATACTTCTGTAGTAGCTGAAGGGTTATTTTTAGGTTGTACTCCTATATTTGGGTTTCATTGCTCAGATTTTCCCCGAGGGCCAGAGTCATGTTTATGTGTACTATGCTTGATGACTTTTCCTTATTCTTTTTACCCAGAATTACCTGGAAGTCAGCACATGCACTACACATGTGAGTTCGTAATTTGAATCAATCCTGTGTCTTCTTTGCCTGTCCTTTCCTTCTGCCATCCCACCACTCCAACATCCACCAAGTGATGCAGCTCAAAAGATTGCATTGTTTTAGATTAACCCTTAGTTTCTTGTAATTATTTTCCCTGGTTACTAATGACAGTCCATTGCTAGTATGAATACTCCATTTTTCTCCAAGTCTAAAATATCTTACTATTCCAGAGCTTTTTTTGTTGTTGTTGTAGCATATTTAGAAAATGTTAGAGTAGTAGTCTAATAAATTCTTTTTTAATCAGGAATTGATTATGAGGATTTTAAAAAGGATTAGGTCATGAATATTGGTAGGGCTTATTAGCCAGTAAGTACTATAACTAAGAATTTATGTCTGATTTGGAAGATGTCTCTCAGGGTGTTTGCTGAATATGTGCCATTTTGCCTAACCTTACTCATAAGTGGGGGAAGTTATTGATTCAGTTTGTTAACCAAAGACACTCCTGGTTTTCATTGAATAGAATGCTTTTTTTTAGTTTGTTTTTCATTATGTTTGGAGATCCTCCTAATGCCACTGTATCATTTAGCTTTTGACATTTCTGAGTTTGATTTTGAAGTAGATGGAAAGGAAGACTCACATTCACTTACTATTTGTATTCTTTTTGCTCTCAGTTTTGAAGTAAATATAGTAAGAAGATTTGTCTATTTGTTAACCTTACAACAGAAGTCAACAGTGTGATTCTGAGTTCTAAAAACTGGTTAAGAGTAAATAGGGTTATATAAAACCTGCTTGGTAACTTTGTGGCTGAAATTCAAAGGAAGCAGGCTTAACCCTACCCTATGAGTTAGCTTCTGTTAGCAAGCCCTCAAAAGTCCTTCATGGCTTGGGATAGTGTTTTCCATCCTAATGGTGAAAGTGGGTAAAAAAGAGATTTTCTGTCTTTACTTAACTGGATACAGCTATCTGCTTGCTTCTTTCTACAAAGCAGGCTACAAACAGTACTTAACTGCAATTACCTTTAACCTTAACTGGATACTCTTATTTGCCTGCTACTCTCTACAAAGCAGGCTACACACTCTTCATTAGCATTTTCACTGATCACCTTTAC
>PVHY01008867.1:0-59280 GCA_004024945.1 Uropsilus gracilis | reverse complement strand
GAACCACAGGCTCTTGTTGCCCAGGGTACCACAGACTCAAGCAATCCCCAGCCTCAGCTTCCCAGGTAGCTGGGATTACAGGTGCACACCACCATACCCAGTTGTTTTTTGGAACTAGGTCTCGCTACGGGCCCCAGGCGGGACTCGAACCGCGATCCCTAGCCCCTGCCACTTCATAAACTGAAGCTTACAGGCACGAGCCACCAGGCCCGGCCAAATGTATCCCCTTTCTTTCCAGCCACACAGTCTGTCTACACTCTTCATAGCATAAACATACATTGAGCTAAGGACACCTTCTACCCCAGGCAGGCCACTACTGCTGGTAGTACTAAAACAGTACACACACATTTGTAGGTAAGTTTTTAAGTTTTTTTCAACTGTTTTCTGTAAGGGTCAACTGTGTGCAATTCCCTGAGGATTCCAAAAGAAAAGACGGTAAGAGTGTTCTCTCAAAAAATTCATAGCTTTAGATTGGCACATGGGCTCTATGAGCTAATAGATTTTGCAAATTTGATGGTGGAAATTGCTCCACTGAAGGTACAAAGTGTTAATGAGCTCAACGCTTTACTGTTTACAAGAAGACAACATAAACAACTAACCTGAATATATTTATAAGCATACACAGGCACATAAAGAAGTATGCTTATTTTCCTGAAATTTCTCTAACATATGGCCATTTCCCTCCACATTATTTCTATTTATTGCACACACTGTGTCAAATTTATCATCATGCTTTAAATGTCATTAAATTCTGCTCACTCCACTCTGAGTTAATTTGTTTGCTTTGTAGCCAGTGGGTTGTTGGAGGAATGGTTGTTCTGCTCTTGTCTGGAAGAAAACAGAAGTAACTTGTTGATGAGAGATCCTTACTCCCTTTTCTTCACCTATCAACCATGTTTCAACAGAAACCAACTACAGTTTTACTCCAGAGGTTAGCCCAGTATAGAGAATGTTATTGGACAATTTGAAAAATACCTCAAAAAGTCCTTTTTCCTGCTTGAACCACTCTCCAAATAGCCAACCTCTGTCTCCTTTCCACTTTCTGCTGGGCATCCTCTAGAGTTCAAGAGCAATTAGCTATCATTTGTTGAGTGCCACATCCTAGGCATTTTATATACATTAACCCCAGATTCTCCCATGTCATTTTCCCACATCAGATGAAGTCAAGGTCAAAATGAGGTCAAGGAGTCAAATAATTTGTCCTGGGTCACAGTTGAGTTTAGCTTGTAGTTTTCTGAGTCTGGTTCCCTCATTGAGAATCTATCAAGGATCCCAGTGAAAGACAACTTCAAAGAAAGTCCCCAACTGCACAGGCTTTAAAAGTCATCTTCCTTTACCCAACTCTCTTAGACGAATGCCTTCATTGTCCTGCCTTTCTCCTCATGACCAGGAGAGGTCCCTTATTAGCCACCCTAACCAGCACAAGGAGGGTCTTTTTTTTCTGCACAAGAAACCCTGTGGTTATAGGCTAATCGATGAGCCTATAGGTTTTCCCCTTTGCTCCACACTTCAACCTGTTGGAGCATCTCACCCCTTTCTGAGTGCCACCCCCATGGCACCCACTGTGGATCTTCTGCTCTCTCAGGACCTGTAGGTTGGAGTGAACAGCTTGGTTATGGAATCAACACCTTTATTTAATCACTTTGGCAACATTTATTTTTCAACATTCATCATATATGTGATCTCTAAGGATATTCTCAGGATTTCCTCCGTTAGCCTCTGTGACCAGTACCTATGCATTGCACTCTCCTCATGATTGTACATGCCTGGCTTAGTGGGTATGTGTGTGGGCACACTGGGCCTAGGAGGAAAAGATAATAAAAGGGCAGCTTCACTCTGAGGTGAGAGAGCACTGGAGAGGAGGGAGGTGAGCACAGCACAGACAAGATGTGAAGAAAATGCCAGAAAGAGAAAGATCATGGCGGTACCTGGGGACCTGGCTTGCCTGCCTCCCAGCACCTCCACCCTGGTCCTGACCTTGGCTTTGCCCTGCCTGGTAAGTCAGTGTAGCTGCTAGAACCAGTAAAGAACCTACCCAGATTGGCCTGCCTGTGCAGTCTGATTGGCATCACGAACAGGAGGGTTGCACTACAGGTGGTTTTTATAGCAAGCTCTTCCCTTTCTGGCAACTCAGACCTGGCCTGATACACTCAGGCTTAACTTCAAAAAGGGATCTTTCTAGATGGACTCACACTTTTAAGTTTCGTTTGATGAATCCAATTATTTCCTGGAAGTAGCTTGCTTTCTCTGGGTGGCTCATATAGGGTGGTACTGTTCTATCAGGTCTGGATCTTAGCAAATGTCATAGGATAGGATGAAGAAAAGGAGACACTGAGTGTCAGTGCATTGCAGAGCTGTGAAAATTTGAGGTTTCATAGTCATTACTTCTAGAAAAACATCTACAAAGGTGGGGGAAAGGCTCTTGACTTGTTTGGAGAAGGTTTGGTTTCAGCTTCCTCTAAATCTTAAAATGACTGGCAAGGGTAGGGAATGGAGGGTGACAGTTACTAAATTGTTGCTGGGGGAGATCCTACTTGATAAGTTCCAAGTTGAGTCAGCAGTGTGATATGGCTGCCTAGAAGAGCTGATTCACTCCTCAGCTACATTAATAGAAATATGGCACCTAGACTCAGAGATATCGTTGTCCCCCCAGAATCAGGGATGCTGGTGAGATAGGTTCATTTCTGAAATTTCGCTGGTTCAGGTCTGTTTGGTTAAGGAAAATCTAGAATCTTTCTGGGCTGCTTTTCTGAGCACAAGAAAACAAAAATTGCCGGAGGTAACAGGCATTCTGATCATGTCATGAATGTAACTGACTGTGGCCAAGAGGATTACATTTCAACTAAGTTCCCAACAATCTGATAAAAATCAGAAATTTTTGTTGAGAATCTACAATTTCTGCTTTAGATAATATTTAACTGTGAAAAACATTTTTACCATGTTTAAATTCTATGAAAATTCATAAAGTATGTTATTAGTTCATTCCACATTGACTTGATCCTTTCTACGTGAATAGTGCCAGGCAAAATATAGGGACTATATGTAAGAATAGTGCATTATTTACTCCCACTATTCCCTGAGGTTGTCATTCTTATGTTACCAAAATGTTTACATTCTGTTTGGAGAGCAAGTCATATGATCAGAAAGTTAAATCACAATCAGAGGCATAAATGAAGTCCCTTCCAGCAGAGAACTAGAAGATCTGACCTATATCCTTGCAGTTCTTGCAAGAGTAAGCAGAAGAGTTTCTGAGCTGATGAATCAGTGAGGTCCTGGCACGAACATTGAAATTTGCTGAAAATTCATTTCCTAGTTCACACTCTAACTATCTTTACACACATTAACTAACTAACTCCATTTCTAGTTTTCCAGTGTTAGCAAATTGGAGGCATTGACACAGGCAACTCCCTGTTTGATACAAGCTTGGCAATAAATAAATACAGGCAGGCTCTCTGACAGTAATAGGGCTTGACATTAATAGGTAGGCAACAGATGTGACAGAGAGCTATAAAAATCTGTGTGGGGTAGGTTTAAATAGCCCCACTGAGTCCTGTGACCCTGAGGGCTTCATTGCATTAAGGTACATTATAGTAATTGATGTGCTTCTTCTGAGTCTGATAATCTGTGTTCATAATGATGACCCTGAGGACTGTAGAAAAGATTAAATTATGCTCAGTGGGTGCTGTTTAAGAAGGTATCTGGGCATATTGTACTTTTTCTTAAACTATTTTAGAAAGACATCCTTCCTATTGTCTAAAAGTTTGCCATGGAAGAATTATCTTTTGAAAAAAAAAGGCAGAATACCATGGAAAGAAATTGCTGTTTAAAAGAAATGTTAGAAAGTATTTAAGACATAGGCTCAGTGATTGCTGTTTAGTTTTCTAGAAAGCTCGGCTAGCCACAGGCTTCATCTCCAAGGAAATCACTGAATTACTAACTGTCCTCAACACAGAGTCGTGCTATCCAATGTGGAAGCCACATATGCTGTGGCTACTTAAACTTCGGAATTCAGTGCCTCAGATAGACCAGCCACATTTGAAGTGCCCACTTGCCACTTGCAGCTCATGCCTGCCATGGTGAACAGGGCAGATATAAAATATTTTCATCATGGCAGAAAAAATTTTTGGACATCATAATAGAAGGTCAGGAGCAAGCAAGACAATGTGTGGGTTAAAGCAATCATAGAATAGGCAACTTCTGCTGGGTGCAGTGGTGCGTGCCATTAATCCCAGCCTTGGGAGGCTGAGGCTAGGAATTGCTTGAGTCTGTGGGTTCGAGACTTCCCCGGGCAACATAGCAAGACCTAGTCTAAAAAAAAAAAAGGTAACTTTGCTTTCGTATTAGTTTCTTGTTTGACTTTGGTGTTTGAGTATTTGAATTAACTTCATAGTTGAATTCCAGTTAGGTTTGGTATCGTAGTTAGAAAATTATTGTGTCTGAAATGATTTCAAGTTAGGGACAGTTAGAAAAGTTATTTGAAAATGTGATACACCTGAGATCTTTTTTTCTAAATGCACAGACAGTCCTGGAAAAATTATTGGTCACAGGGTCTTAGTTAATTCCATTCTTCATAAATTAGTGTACTCTTTTAGTGTTTTTTTTTTTGTTTGTTTGTTTTTTAGAGTTCATTCTGCCAGATATATATATATATTGGTAGCAGTGGGAACCTATCTCAGGTAGGTTTTCCAAACAGATTTTAAAGAGAAAAAGGGTTTCTTCTCAACTGAAATACTATTGTGTTTTAATTTATGCAAGGAGGAAATGTTTACTTGTTCACCTGGTATCACACTGTGGTCCTATCTGTGAATGATGGTCATGATAAAGAAGATGTTTCTTTGGAAAAGTGGAAGACCAGTGAATTATGAGGTAGATAAAGGTATTCAATTACAGACCAAGGGACTTCTCTTTAGCTGACTGATAGTCTTCATGATATATGAGAATTTAAAATGAAAAAATGAGAAAATCAAGTCAGTTTAATAGGTAACTTATAACTTGAGTAGGGAACAAAAGGACTTTTCCAATCTTGTAAAACTCAAATCGATGACTTAATTTATTTCCCCCCTGCAGCTGATGCTGTGTTGGAGGTGGGCAGATCATGAGATTGTCATAAGATCCATGTGTGTCTTTAGCAAGTGAGGTTTTTCATATATGAGTTAATGAAAACAGGTTTTTGCAACGGGAAGTTGCATGCAGGAAAGAGCCCTGCTATTTCTTAGACCTTTCCTTTTACTCCCTTACCTTCTCTAGTTACTCTCACATAATTGACTCTATTAAAAATGCTGGTGGGGTGTTTATTGCAGCGCTATTTACAGTAGCCAGGATATGGAAGCACTCCAAATGCCCCCAAATAGACAAATGGTACAGAAAGCTGTGGTATATGTACATGATGGAATACTATGCATCAATCAAAAAAGACAAACTTATGTCATTTGCAGCAATATGAGTGAAACTAGAAGGAATCATGGTAGCAGAAATAAGTCAGAAAGAAAAAGAAATGCTGCATGGTCTCACTCATATAAGGGACGAAGGAAAAACAATCAAACAGACAAGAAAAATTTTAAATTAACTTTTAGCAAAATTAAACATAGCACATGAGATAGGGAGGGGGGAAACTGGGAGTGTGAGGGGCACAAAAGACTAAGATGATGGTTCATGGGTGATAAGGTGGTGGGAGAGCCCTGGGGTACATAACAATGTAAAATAAAATAAATAATATAACTTTAAAAAATGCTGGTCTAATGTAAAATCAAAATCTAATTAAACATTTTAAAAAAGCAATTTAATGCTCACTCAAGTCAGGGAAGACTTTCTGGAGGTGGTGATCTGAGCTAGATTTTTAAAATTTAATTTAATTTAGTTTTTTAAATCATTATTATTATAAAATTTATTCCAGTTGACAATTTAGGCCATAGACATGTACATAAAAATTCCATAAAAGTGATCAGTATGTGGGGGTGGGTGAGAAGGGGTGGAGAGGGGAGGGAGTAGTTAGGGAGGGAAGGCGGTTCCCAGAGTGGGTGGTCCCCAGGGAATACAAAGATGTGAAACACATATATAAAAAAATAAATTAATTAAGAAAAAAAAAAAGGAATCACTGGGGAGAAGCAGCTCTCCTGCCTGCCTGGCACTATGCAGATGGCTCTCTTTTTCTTTCTCCATTCCCTAATAACCCTGTCCTTTTCTTTTTCTTTTTTTTTTAAATTTAATTTAAAAATTTAAAAATTTGCATATGTATGTATATTTATATTTATAGTACATTATTCCGTTATTGTATACCCCGGGGCTTTCCCACTTCACTAACACTTGTTAACCATTCTGATCTTTTGTGCTCTTCACCTCCCCCACCTTCTTTCCCCTCCTCCTCTCTTGCTCCATTGTTCAGTCCCATTAGTTGTTTTCATTCTTCCTTATTCGTTTGTTTTTCCCTATATCCATCATATAAGTGAGACCATCCTGTATTTCTCTTTTTCTTTTTGGCTTATTTCTGCTAATATGAGTCTTTCTAGTTCCATCCATGTTGCTGCGAATGACATGTATTTGTCCTCCTTGATTGATGCGTAGTATTCCATCGTGTGAGCTAGGTTTTGAAAGAGGAATAGGCTATACCTACAAAGATGAGAGCTACTCCCCCCCCCAGAAAAAAAGATTAGAAGTACTACTCTTAGGTCCTTCTTGGTTTGCATGTCTCCATTGGCAACCTGATAGTTGGCTGTTTACATCACCTGGAGTAAAGATTGAAAAAAAGGAAACAGGCAGATGGCCCCAACCCAGGTGCATTGTTTAATAATCGTTGTGATTAAAGGACAGGTGTTCCTCATCCTGCCCTGATGAGAATGAGATCTGGAGATGCCCAGTGGACCACTGCCTTGTCCTTCAAGAAACTCTTCATAAATGGGGGAAAAGTATGGAATTAACAACGTTGAGCTTGAGAGAGAGAGAGCGTGAGACTTAGAATTTGAAAGTGGTGGCATCTGAAAGTGACAGCTGGGATGGTAGGAGTGGCAAGACGAGGAGTTTCAAGCTTTTAAACAACACATTTATTACTTACGCTGCTTTTTATAATCCTAAATTCTGGAGGTTTGATTGCAATTGCCAGCTGCTGTGAGATGGGCTTTTTTAATGGCTAGCACTCACAACTTTGAGCATTTGGGTGCTGGTGGAGTTTCTTTCAAATTTACAGCAACATGAATTGATGGTAAACTAAAGGGGTGCTATGCTTCATCCATTTAGTGCAGGTACAACTGTTTCTTCTACTTCTTTCTTTTTTATTGATTATATATGTTTTCTGTCTGCAGCCATACCACCCTGAACGCGCCTGATCTTGTCTGATTATGTTTTCTTATATTGTTATATACCCTGAATTTCTCCCACCACCATGTCACCCAGGAACCATCACTTGGCTCCAGCTGTTTCTGACTTGGTTGGTGGAGAAGGTAGAGACTTCACATTCAAGGTCCAGTCCTTCAGAGGCTGACTTTTCCAACTACAGATGTGTTTTTATGTGTGTGAGTTTTGGTGAGAGGAGGTGGAAACACCGGCCTTTCTGAAGTGAGGCTTGTGTCCACTCCTTTGAAAATGGTCAGATGCATTTGGAGCCCTTAGTGACAAATCTGTCACCTAATGTCACATTGCTGGGGGGCCCTTGGTTGCGCTCTGTCTCACATATGCCCTGTCACATGATGCTCAGCCCAGCAGGGTTTGCTCAGTGCAACTATTAACTGCATAACCTACTGCTTTTTATTTGTCACTCTACAAGGGGTGAGGAGTTGAAAAACCAATGTCCTGAGGCAACTGGTAAACTCGTTCTGATTCATGGCCTCCATCACAGCCGGCCATTCATCTTGTCCCTTGTTCGGCTTGTAGGCTCATCTTCATCCCATCTGCTCCTTTTATCCATTTTTCTTCTTTCCTTTGGTGACCTGCAGCATGAGTCTATGTTGCTGACCACACTCCCTACTCTTCACCATAGCAATTCCTTCCTAAGAAATTGATTAGAATATATGAGGACTCCCTGTCTGTTGCCACCTTGGCTGAGGCTACTTGCATCACTCAACACAGCAAATAATAATGATGCCGAAGTGCTCTCTGACCTCAGGGAGGGACCTTAGTTTCACCTGAGTGGAATCAGAACACCAGCTTTTCAGTACCACTTCTTGTTGGGAGGGTGGGAGTGCAGAGATTGGATGAGGTGGGAGCCAAGGGGTGATGGGTGGGCATGTATGTAACACATCTGATTTTGAAGTGCTTCAGAACTGATCATGGCACATAGCGCAGCCCTATTGACTGCTTGGTGTTGTGGGGAAGGAGTTGAGGGGTGGAACGGAAATCCTGTTTTTTGGACACACATGGTTGTATAGACCTATCTAAGGGCTGAGTTTCTGGGTTCCTTTTATCTAGGAGGCCCTATTGGCTTAAAAAAATACATGAAGTTGTAGGTGAATACTGACACATTCAGTTACGTTGTTACCTTGCTTGAGTACCCGAGAATTAAAGGTTTTTGTCTTAAGTGTCTATTGTGAATGTGTATTTGTCTCGTGTTCAGTTACATACCGTTGGTTTCAGGGAGTGAGTTATGCATCCTGGGGAGACTCTAGGTCTTGGGATAGTATGTTTAATTAAAAAGAATTCTCTTACCTATGTGTTTCTGCTAATTAAATACATAAGCAAAACTCCCTCTTAATAAGCATTTACATTTTATTCCTTTCAAGGATTGGTGCAGGCAGAGATGATCCCAAGGGAAATGTGGGTCCTGGTCTTTGCTGTGTGGGATTATTAAAAATGAATTTGCATGTGTATGTTTATATGCAGAGAAAACCATTCCGGAAGGGTACACACCAAAATACCATGTGTAGTTATCTCTGCACAAGTAGGCTTGTGGGAAACCAATTCTCTTCCTTTTATTTAATCCCTCTTTTTAAAGTTTTCTGCAGCGAGATTGGTAAAGTATTTACAAACAGGCTTTAAAAATGAAGAGTGTTATAAATGAGTTGGCAGGTTGATTTTTCCCTCTACATATATACATGTAATTTCAAGTCTCGAAGAGCTATCAGTTCTACTAAACGTTTTCATAAAAGTGGCCCTTTTTTTCTTGCTAACCAGACAGTATTCTTCCAGGGCATTCTTTCAATAAAGAAGAAAATGGATATTTCAATAAAATTTGATGGGTTGCTGTAATAATAATATTATAGATTGAGCATGATAGGTGGTTTCATCCAAATTTTATAAACAGGGCAGAAAGAGGTTAAACAGCCCACGGGAGGCTGCCCAGTAGGTAAATGATGAGCTAGGATTTGAGCAAGTGCCTGACTCTAATCTTCAGCTCTCCCCACATGCCCGGCTTGCCTTCCTACATGTGTGGAGACATCGAGGATCACTGACATGGGATCCTGGAGGAGTTCACTGTACCTCGTGATTGCTCTTTGTCCCTAGGCATTCCATTCTCTCTCATGCCTGCATCACAGAATGGTTCACGCCTATGCAACCTTTTCTTCCAGAGGGCCCAAGTGTTACTACTGCTAAATAAATTATCTGGCGTATATAAAAAATAGCTACCCAAGTCATGAAATCAGCCAACATTTATAGAATGCTGCCATGCTGAGTCTCTGATGTGAATGGTCTCGTTTTGTTTGTCCAACAATTCTGGGTGGCAGAAATCATTATGATGCTCATTTTGCAACTATAGGAGTGGAGGCCTCATGACATCTGACAGGTGTGGGACCACTCATCCTCGAATGTAAGAGCTGGGCTTAGGATCCAGGCAGGCAATTCCTGAACCAGGTGCTGAAGTCGGCCGACTTCCTTCTTGCTGGCTTCCACTTACTGAGCTGCTCTCATTTGGAAGCCAAGACTGCAAAGACGTTTTCTGGAGGAGAGGGTGGTGTTACTGAATTCCAACCAGTGTCTGAGTCATTTAGTGGCTAGCCAACTCCTGATTCTAAGTGGAGCACCATATGGACAGAGTGTATCGATCACGAGCATTCTTACAAGCCTTTGCCTCCTGGTATCTTAAAGTGTCCAATACACCGACTCAGTAAAAGCTGGGTGGAAAACAGTGATCTTTTAGGAAGATAACTTAAGTATTATCTGTACTTTACAGATTACTAAATACTTTATATATTAAGTACTTTACAGAATACAGAATACTAAACTAAGTTTTTAGTATTAAGTATACATGTAGATATACACTTGTTGCATTTATATAAAGTACATAAGTATACATCTGGATATTCTACATATGAGTGTAGTAGATTATGAGGAGGTAACATTCTTAGACCATATGACCTTAGCCATGGAAAATTTGGTTCACTAAGCTGTATTTTTATATTAGTTTCCTAATTAGTTTTGAGTGGTTCCACAAAATTTTCTTTGATATGACCCTTAAGGCATAGCTCTAAGAAATTTCTCTCTGAGATTGTATTAGGTAAAACATTGACTTTTGTGAGAAACAAGTGTGTTTCTTTCCAAATAATGAGAATTATGTCATTCAGCCTATGTCCATCTTTACCATCACCAGAAAGCCCATTGTTCAATACTGTTGAACAATGGATTCAACCTGAGGCCTTTGGTATCAGACTGAGTTCCTTAGCTTACTGAGCAAGTCACCTGAGCATGTCTCCTAGGTTCTCTGTTTTTCATGTTCCCCTTTCTTTGGTGCAGAGCACTTTATTGATGGTACCTGACAAGGCCCTAAGGCCCCCCCCCTTTCTCCAGGGGGTCTGGACTGGACTGTGACATTTTACCTATAAAATGGAGATGGTAATATCATGTATCTTTAAGTTTCAGCCATGTACTTCTTTTTTCTTTGTATTTTAGCATCATTTTTCAAATAAAAGTATTTTGTTATGGTTTATTTGGCAGCTTTTCCTTCCTCAATTATGCCTTTATTCATTGAAATATAGTATCTCCCTCACTGGGTTATTGTAAGAACTGTACAAGATAACACATACACCTCCCTTAACACATAATGTCATTACTTTTCTCACAGTCAGTTCCAGAAACCATAGTCATTCTTATTGTTGGCTCATCTGCTCTCTTCCTCTTACCCTTTCTCTTCCTGTGATTTCAATTTTATTTACTTTTGTTAGGTCCTTTTGAAAACTCGTGCAAATGAACTGAAAGACAATCAGTGTTGTAAGATACACTAATTTTAAATGCCACTGATTGAAACAGCCCAGAATAAACCCCAACTTCTTGGGCAAGTGAATTCTCAAGGGCATGCCCACATGTACTAGAGGAGAAAGAAAAGAAGGCATTCTGTTGTTAGGCTAATCTCTGGAACACCATTGAAAAAGTGGCTCAGTTGAAATCATTGATTATTTTTCTGGCTGATAATTACTCATCACAGAAGGTCTGACTCTCTTTCTACTTGACTGAATATAATTAAGAAAGACTGTCTTATGCTATTTTGCATTATTTTCAATAACACCTTTCTGAAATGCTGTAACTTCTTTGCTCTGAGAATAATTAATTATTTTAAACTCCTGCTATTTCGTGGCTCAGTAGCTGCTGGAATGAGGATTGGCTGATGATTCCCCTTTTTAACAAGGAATCATTTGAAAACTGTCTTCCATTTTGCCTCAGATGCAGGTCTAGATTCTGGGCTTCTGTGTTCTCCTGGTGCTGTGTTTCTGTGCTGCTGCCAGGTAGGAGGGAGGGCAAAAATCTTGTCATCCTCTCAATTATTGTAGAGAAAGTATTTGACAAGCTTATGTTGTTCGTGATAAAAAAAAAATCTCAATAAAACAGTAATGAGGGATGACTTCCTCAATTTGATGAAATTTTAAAACCTTATTAATGTTCTTTAGGTTGTGTTGTGTAACCATCCTGTTGGTGTTGCCAATTGTATTACAAGCATGAGTTGAGCAAGAAGGGCAGGAGCCAGGGCCAAGGATGTTGGGAGGCAGGTGAGTCCCCCAACCACCCAGAAATTTTCACACTCCTCCTCTAGGCTCACTCTCTGGCACTGCCCCCATTCACTTCACATTATCTCCTCCCCATGCTCTCTTCTTCGTGCTGTTCATCCATGGTGGCACCACCTCTTTATCCTTGCCTCTTAGGCCCAGGTGAACCCACTCACACACGGGCACACCCACCATTATGGGGAGGGTGGTATACTACAGGTGCTGGTCACAGAGGCTAATGGCGGAAGGGTGAAAACCCTGAGAATTCATTTACTCTACAGGTTGATACCTAAGAGTTGAATTACTGGATTATGTGGTGATCTGTTTTCAATATTTTGAGAAACAAAATTGCGAGGAGCAGAGATCTGTTTTTCAGCACTTTCCCCCATGCTGGACCTTGGCTTGTCAGTATATACACACTATTTCATCGATCCTTATAATAATATTGAGGATATAACTTAAGCTCACACAGCAGGAAATGGTGTGATTTATATCAAGTCCTGCCTCCTTCTAGCACCCATAATCTTTCAGTAAAGACTTCATGAGGGTCCTTGTTCCTCATTATTTGTTTGTTCATTTGTACTTTTATCCATTCATTCAAGCACTCAGTCACTCCTTCAATCTGTAGACATTGATCGCCTCTCTCTGTCAGGTACTGTGCTGGACTTAGAAGACACAAATATAACTAAACTCAGTTGTATCCCACCCACCCCCCATCTATGGACGACATAGATAAGCCCACAATATGTAGATATGCGTCGCTGCAGTGTGTGCATGTTTGTGTGTGTGTATACATGCTAGTTGGGGACCCCTTTACTGTTTTCTCCAAACAACACAATAATAAATTAGCATTTCCCTCCCTGTCCTGGCCATGTTTCTTTAAATTCATCTCTACACAGCAATCATGTGATTCTCCCAATGCACATTTACTTATATCACTTTTCTGCTTGAAACCCCTTGATGATTCTTGATGCCTCAGGATAAAGTCCAGACTTCTTAGCAAGGCTTACTTGTCCCTTCTTGAGTGAGCCCATATTTCCCTGCACCTTGAAGGACTTGATTAGCTATTCTGGGATTTCTGGGATGTTCTCAGGATCCACACAGATTTCTTAATCTCATCTTCCTCCTCTGCCAGGTCTTTGATATATAACTCGGCTGAACTGCTTGGACATCTAAGAAATCTAAGATGTGCCTTGTGTCTTGGGCTCTGGTCCTTTGCCCCAGGTATTCTCCCTATCTGGAACATTCTTACCCTCACCCCCAACTCCTCCTTGCCCTTTTTGTCTACCTTTGCTGTTACCTCCCATGGGAAACATTCCTTAACACCCAGATTTTGGTCAGAGGCATCTACTGTGTGTTCCAATCCCTACTTGCATGACCCAGTTAGAGCATTTATGACACAGTTTCCCAACCTTCTTTAGACTTGTCTGTCTTTACTGGCCTGTAAAAGTCAAGGGCTTGACTTCATTCTCTGCTGAGTCCTTAGCAACCTGACACCTAAATATCACATAGTAGAAGCTTAATAAACACTGTTGATCAGATCATAAATTTCTCTGCCAATATGAAAAAAATCAAATTTTATGCTTTTGTACAAGTAGGCATCAAAAATTGCATTTTAAAAATATTTTTTTAATGTCTGATAATTATGTCATGCAGACATAAAATACCACCTGTTCAAACAGCTACTCAGATAGCAGATAACTGAGTGTTAATTCTGGGCATTTCTATGAGGGTGTTTCTGGAAGAGTTTTGGATTGAATGGTAGACTGAGCAAAGCCACACTAATATGGTGTGCCTCATCCAGTCTGTGGAATGCCTGAATAGAACAAAAAGGTGGAGGATTTACTCTTTGTCTGACTATTGAGCTGTAACATTGATCTTTTCCTGCCCTTGAGGCCCTGGTTCTCAGACCTTCAAACTCAGTATCTATATCAACTCTTCAGCTTTTAGGCTTTGGGATTATATCACCAACTATCTGGCAGATGCAGATGGCAGGTCATGGGACTTTTCACCCTCTATATTAACATGGGCTGTTTTCTTTTAGCCAATCTCACTATAAGTATGTGTGTGTTATATAAACATATACATATTTTAAATAAAATACAAATGTATAGTCTATACATATATAGAAAACAATAAATTATATCGGTGTATAAATATAAATGTATATATTTAAATGATCTTTCTGTCTCCTATTGGTTTCTCTGGTGCACCCTAACACACATGGTTAAATTGATTGATCTACACCTGGCGTGCAAATACATGAAAGAATACTAATGGAAAATTCTGAGAAGCAGCAATGGTTAGAGGAAGATAGGAGGGTTGGGAAAGACAGTCTAGAATTTATTGAGATGAAAATGTTGGTGTATTTTGTTCATTAACAGAGCATGTTATGATTAACAAGTAGGAGTCAGAACAGACACAAACCCATGCTAATGAAACAACCGAAATATTCCAATACAAAAAAGCATGTCTGGCAGAGAGTGACTATGGGGCAAATAGAATGTTCATCCTGGAGTCTGAAGGAGGCAGTGGCGTCAAATCCTTGACAGGGATAGGGCAGGAGGGCTCCAAGGAACTTGGCATGGCCCCCCCAGGTGGCTGGAAGTTTTGCGTAGTGGGAGTTGAAGTTCCATATGGGAGAAGGAGATGCTGGTAAAGGCCTTGGCAGAAGAGCCAGGCATGGTGGCATGTGCCTGTAATCCAAGCACTGGGAGGCAAAGAGGCCAGGGATTGCTTGAGTTCACAGGTTTGAGACTACCCCAGGCACCATACAAGACCTGGTCTCAAAAAAGTAGCCGGGCGTGGTAACAGGATCCTGTAATCCCAGCTACCTGGTAGGCTGAGACTGGGAATCGCTTGAGTCTGTGGATTTGGGAATACCCTGGTCAACATAGTGAGACCTAGTCTAAAAAAAAAAAAAAAAAA
This sequence comes from Uropsilus gracilis, assembly GCA_004024945.1. Taxonomy (NCBI): domain Eukaryota; kingdom Metazoa; phylum Chordata; class Mammalia; order Eulipotyphla; family Talpidae; genus Uropsilus; species Uropsilus gracilis. The sequence goes on along the minus strand of PVHY01008867.1, from coordinate 44,452 downwards.
AAAAAAAAAAGACCTTGGCAGAGTCCTGGCTGCTGGTTGAGTAGTTTTCTCTGAATGTCCTGACTACCTGGATGCACAGCAGAATCCTGAACACCCGTCCTAGAGAACTGTTGCCATTTTGTATGTTTTCTTTTTCGCTTTCTTTATCTGGGCATTGTAGCAGATACAGAATTGTGCTTCTAGGTCAACTTTTATGATCATCTACTGGGGTGTGAGCTGCTGGTATCACTGTGAGAAAACCAAGGAAAAGGAAAAATAACGCTGATGATCTGACTGAGCCAAGGGTAAGGGCCTTGGCGTCTGGCTCGCTGGTCTCACACTATCCTGGTATTCTGGTGAATGACAACGAGAAGGTAAAAAGAAAAAAAACACCCTGTGACTAAAAAAGAGAGAAAGTTGCCCCTAAATGAAAAGAAAACCCCGATCTGTTGCACTCCCTTGACACCTCATTGACCATTCGCAGCTGCCCTGCTACTAATTCCCAGCAAGTCCTTACAGCCTTTTCCGGACAGCCACATTTTAATGGCAAAACCATTGAATTCTCAGTGACATTTCTCCATCATTATAAATAGCAGGGAGTTTTTAATCATTTTTTTAAAGTGCCAAAACGTTATTCGCCCAGTGGGGCTAGAGTGGTTTGAACAAAGCCACTTGGATCCCAAAACCAATTGGTTGGCAACAATTAGCACTCGGCTTATCAAAGAAAACTGCTGATTTTAGCATGTTAGGAAGTTTCACAGGGATATACATTTCCCTAGTTTTCTCCTGTCAGTCGTTTCCATGGCACCAACTTTTTGTGTCACAGCAGAACTCCAGAGTTGGCTCCAAGGATCACCATGGGTGTTGTACATTTTGAAAAAATGATCAAAAACTATTTAGTCTCAAATCACAGTAGTGACAGGGAAACCCCAAATCCTGGCAAAGGAGGTGACAGAATTACCCAGCCAGCCTTTGATGTGGGACCTGCGGGTATGGTCATCCTAGACTTAGACAGACCGTGGCCCCTGGGGCCCAGTGTCTTGACCTTACCTGGGGGCATGCAGAAAACAAACACTCTGTTGTTCTTCTCTGTCCCTCTTCTGTTTCCTTATCCTCTTCTGTTACTGATCCTCTACTGATCCTCTTCACTGGTGAGTGATGTGCGTTATTAATAAAACTTGAGAGAAAACATCATGTATGCAGTGAGAAGATTAAATTTTGCGAGTGTTGATTAGCATTCCCAGCACTACTTTAAAAATATATATTGTAATGAACTCATCTCAACTAAAATATGGCACTATGTGATTGTAATTCTGACTTCCCTGCCATTGTAGTTTCCTTGAGTAGACTTTATTACTCTCTAGTCCTGGGCAGAATGAAGGTATTGGGCTTATTTTCTTTTAAAAGTGTTATGGGAACATCAACAAGTAGTTTTTTAAATGTCCCCGAGCAGATAGAAGAAGTAAGTGCTGGAAGAAAAAGTGTGTTGGGTCTGGGCAGAAGTGGGCTTCAGGGAAGTTTTGTTTGTTTTTGTTTATTAACAGCTTTATGGAGGTAAACATTACAGATTATAAAATCCATCCACTTAGAATATACAATTCGGTATTTTTTTATGTGTTCACAGAATTGTCCAAACATCAGCACTATCTGATTTTAAGATATTTTCAGTACCTTCCCAGAAAACCCATATGCACTCATTCCCCTTCCTTAGTCTAATTTACCTTCTGTTCTTGTGGATTTGTTTATTGTGGACATTTGTGTGAATGAATTCCTACTCTGTGTGTAGCCTTTTGTGTATAGCTTCTTTTATTTAACATGATAGTTTTAAGATTTATTCACGTTTTAGTGAGATCATCGTTCCTTTTTCCCTACCAAATAATATTCCGTGTGTGTATGTAACATTTTATTTATCCACTCATCAACTGATAAACACAGGGTTGTTTCTATTTTTTGGGCGATTGTGAAAATCCCACTATGAACATTAATGTACATTTATGTACATATTTTGTGTACAATTTCTCTAGGAGTAGAATTGCTTGTTAACCTGGTAACTTTACTCATTCAAGGAACTGCCAACTCTTATCTTAGTCCGTGATTGGAGTTTCTAATGCTAGATTGCTGCTTTCACTTAAGGTTCAGACTGTAGGAAGATGTGAGCAGGTCTGGTGACTGATGAAAGGGATAGAAAATAAGCATAGTATTTGTGTGTGATTTGGTAGTTTGTTCTGGTATCCATAGCAACACAGTGTTTTCATAGTTTTCCAGCATTCAGAGTGAAAGGTCTTTGAACATCACTACTGCCTTCCAACTTGTCATGACTTAGGGAAGCTGGAAATTTTAAAAATAAAAATTTTTAAAATTTTTATTAAATAATATGTATTTAATATTTTTGTATTCCATGGGGTTCACCCACCACTTCCCCTCCCTGACCACTCCCCTTCATTTCTCCCTCCCCAGTTGTGTTCTTTAGTTTGGTTGTTAGCTTGTTTTGACTTTTCCTCCTGGCCTTTTGTTTGTTTTTCCTATGTCCCATATATTAGTGAAACCACTTGGTTTCTGTCTTTTTCTTTCTGACTTGTTTCTGCTTATATGAGTTCTTCTAGATACATCCATGTTATTTCAAATTCATCAAGTTTGTCATTTGTAATAATGAGTAATATTCCATCGTGTATATACACCGCATCTTTTTCATCCATTCATTTGTTTTGGGACATTTGGGTTGCTTCCAAGTCCTTGCAATTATAAATAGTGCTGCAGTAAACATCTGAGTACAGGTGTCCCTTTGTATAAGTATTGAGGTCTCCTTTGGGTAGATTCCCAGTAGAGTGATTGCTGGGTCAAATGGTAGTTCCATTTTCATTAGTTTGAGGGTCTTCTACACTGCTTTCCATGGTGGCTGGACCAGCTTACATTACCACTGAAGCTGGAAACCCTTTACCAAACTTTCTTGAACATTCCCAGGCTTGTGACTCCAGTGTCCTGTCTCTAGCACTGACATCCGGGTGGGCCACCTCTAATTCCTCCCCCACATCCCAGTTGGTGGTAAACTTAGCCTCCTCGTGGGTCCTTTAGGTGATGCAGGCATACTAAGCACTTGGCAGCTTTGACTGATTTTATGAAAATTGGAGCATTCATGCAGGATATGGCATTCTAACAATTGCCTCTTCTTTCCTTTGGTTTGCTCAGTTCCTCATTCCAGATCTCCCCTGTCACTGTTTCCAATTTTTAATGCTTAATTGCACAGAACAACTTTCTATTTTCTTAAAAGTCTCAGACTTTGAAGAAACAACTTGTAGCCTCAGGAGCTTATCAGAACCTTTACCCAACAGCAGGAGGTTCTCTCCTGCAAAGCAAGAAAGCCCTATTCTGTCCTCATCCACATGTAACTCATTCTGTCAGCCCGGTGGGGATGTACTAGGCAGGTATGGAACTGGCATGAACTATGGTGAGCAGCAACAAGAAGCCAGGTTCCCAAAGTCCTTCTGGGATCCAACATTCTGTGAATCTGTGAATCCTTGGATTCCTTATCAGAGCCTCTTGAACATTTTCATGAAAGTCACTAGACATTGATTTAAAATACAAAGTTTGGGGCAATAAGCCTAGCGTTATGCAGGCTTTTCTGCTGACTGCTGTTGCATGTTTGTACTCCCGCATGACTTGAGGACTGCTTTAGCTCACTGTAGTACAGCTACACTCCTTGCAGCAGGAAGGAAAAGACAAAGACGGGGGACTCTTCTTGTAAGGACACTTCCTGGGAGAGACTGACAGCTCTTCCACCTATATTGAATTGATCCAATCTTATCTGGGTAACACAAAGAAGACTTGGAATTATATGCCAGAGGCTATGCCTCTGTTTAAAACAGGAACACCCTACTAGTAAAGAAGAGAAGGAAAGGAGCATTCAGGAAGACAAGAGATTGCCACACACCTCAAGAACAGAGGAGAGGGGTCTCAGACTCTGGAGGGGTCAGTGGAACAGTCCCAAAATAGTTGCTGCCTGCATATCAAGCAGCTCTTTCAAGTCTTTCAGTTTACTTGTAACATTTTGTGGACATTTTCCCCCTTGTACATTTTGCACCATAGTTCATAATATATCCAAGTTGCACATACTATAAAAGTCTCATAAGTAGAGTCAGTGCTTTGCAAAGATTTGTCATGTTTAGTGATGTGGTTTCACAGATTTCCTGAGTGACTCAGCTTATCCCTCCTAGGCTGTTTCCTATTTGAGTTGCAGGATTTTCTCTGGACTTGGTGAGAGCTCTTGACTGCCAGTAAGACCGACAGTAGGTCCAGGAGACTCTGTGGGAGCCATTCCGTTATATGATCATGAGCAAGAGCAGAATGCTTTTGGAGGGAGATGACCCATCAATACCAAACATGAAGCAAGTGAGGATTATAAAGCAGGGCCATGGGAAAATGTTTGTGGAACAAATGAAAGAACAAATGAATTAACTGTCCCTATAGTTTAGACTTACATGACTACACTATCTTAGCGGGCCTATTTGGATGCTTGTTCACTTTCACCCATTGGGTACTGTTATGTGGCACAAAATCAAGGGGGAAATCAGGATAAATAACTACATGCTTGCCTTCAAGGAGCTTCCACCTAGTGGCAAAGGCAGGAAGTAAACACATTTCAATATAAGACCTTATAAAAGTGCCATGATAGTTTCAAACCTCAATGCTGAAGAAGTGCAAACAGGACATTGAAATTCTTTTTTGTCTTGGGGGGAAAGGGATGCTTCTTGGAGGAGATGAGACCCCTGTAAAGTATTAAAAGTTGTAAAAGTATTATCCCAGCACTGAAGGCAAGAAGAGAAAAGCATGAGTGAAGGTTCACTGGTGAGAGGCACTAGCAGTAGTTTAAGAATGGCCAGAATGTAGTTTTAAAGTCCCTGCTTCATCATTTCTCTTCCTTGGGCAGCAGCATCTGTAGTCCCCTGACTGAAGGATGGGGCTCCCACTGTGACTGTGACATTCAAGGCTCTGCATCCTTCTGCTCTCCTGCCCAGCTCCCATACTGTCATGTCCACTTGATCCCCTTTCCCTGAACATGTCTCTATCCTCCCATCTCAGTAGACTCTGTCATCTCCATCTAGAAGAACTCTGTTCCTCTCCAAGGGTCAAATCTTATCTGCTTTTGGGAAGTCCTAACTAAGATGTCACCTTGTTTGTGAAGCTTTACATTTGTCCTAACTTGCTTATCTGTGGCTTCAGAGCCCATATCCTTCTCCCCGTTGCACTAATCAGTTGAGTCCTGTACATAGTCAGCTGTTCATCATTTCTGTGAGCAGCTTGAGAACTGGGCTGGCAGGCTGGTTCATCTCTATGTCTGTACTGGACATAAGTTTGCTGCTGCACCTGTGTGGGCAGTGTGCCTTGGGGAAGCCCCTGAACCCCTCTTGGCCTTCCAGCAGGCTCATTTGTACATGAGAGAGTGATAGCAACCACTTTGAGGAGTAGGTTGGATAAGTTAGTGAAACCACATAAGTAGAGTGTGTTGCATAGAAACTGGCACATAGTAGATGCTCAGTAAGCACCTGCCACATGAAATGAGCTTTCCTGGATGGCTGCTCAAGGTATTTCTGTTTTGTTCTGTCTAGGCCTGAGGCTTCATCGACACACTAGTGTGAGAGATGGTGGAAGAATTTCAATTATTTGGTGCTATAAATTTTTTTTTTAGATTAAAGTGGTCTGTAATGTTTCAGTTTTTCTCAAGAATAGCCAAGGGAATTGAAAACCTGGCAGAATATGTATCTTCAGGGTGTGTGGTGTTGAAACGCCCCTGTATGAATTTGCTGGCTGTTGTTGTGGAGCTGTGACCATTTATGGCAAGGGGGATGATGAAGTAGATGGGTCTCATCCTCTGCAAAGAACTGAGAGGGTTAAGACTGCATAGACACATTAGCACCCAATTCTCACCTCCTCTTCCCTTTCTCTTTGCAGCTCTCCTCCAGGAGATAGTCGTCCTTTCGCTTTGGTTCTGTGGCTATTAGTGTATGCCTGCCTGCATTTTTACTTTTTTTTTTTTAGAGGTCATGGCTCACTATGTTGCCTGGGGTAGTCCCGAACCTACAGACTCAAGTGATCCCCAGCTTCAGCCTCCCAGTAGCTGGGATTATAGGTGCATGCCACCACACCTGGCTGCATTTTCAAGACCAGGCCTTGCTATGTTGCCTGGGGTAGTCCCGAACCCATGGACTCAAGTGATCCCCAAGCTCAGCCTCCCAGATAGCTAGGATTACAGGTGCGTGCCACCATACCCAGCTATTTTTTAGGGACTAGGTCTTGCTATATTGTCCAAGGTAGTCTTGAACCCATGGACTCAAGCAATCTCTGGCCTCAGCCTCCTAGTGCTGAGATTACAGGCATGCACCACCATGCCCAGCTCATTTTTACTTTTTTAAACTGATCCTTGCTTAAAATTTTTTTGCAGTGTTGAGCTTCTAAGTATAGCCTCTCTCCTCCCGGTTAGTGGATCTTCAGCAGAGGTGTGTTGGAATTGCCTGGGGATCTTTAAAGAAATATGGATTCCCTGCCCCCACCTCCAGGTTGTGATTCCTTAAGTCTGGAATGGACCCAGCACATCTGGAAACATCCAAAACTCCCTCGTGTGCCCAAATACTGGTGGAGAAGCTTTGTTTTATATCCCAAAAGTGGAAATCCCACAGAGCTGGTCAGAGCCGCAGTCTGTAGAAATGTGGCAAGTTTGAATGCCACTTGGGAAATCTGTCACTGCACTGAAACCAGCACACTGCCAAGCTGATGGCTTTAAAGGGAACGAGAATCTGCTGTTTTGTTGAAAGACAAGTTTATTCTGCAATCAGGGCACTTGAGTAATGAGCACGCAGGCCATGCTGATAGAACAGGCATTTAGATTTAGAATGGGGGGAGGGGCATGCTCCCCGAGACACGGAGATGGTCTCATCTCACTGTGGATGCAGGGAGGCTGGTCTAGACACAACCTCCCGTTTAGTAAACCAAAAGTCAGTTCAAAGAGGTGATCCAAGTGAGGAGCAGCAGGCAGAGCTGTAATGCAGAACCAGGGCACCAACAATACAGTAATTTTAAAAACCTGAGTACCCACTTACATCACGCTCTCCCAGGGAATCCTAGTGACCTGGAAGGCTGCCCAAGCTCCTTGCAGTGACCTGCAGAGGATCAGCCTGCTTCTCTGACTTCTTTCTCCTGTTCACATACTCCTGACTTCTGACTTTCCCAGGAGTTCACCTAGTGTGTTCATTTTTGTCTCGGGAACTCGTTATCATCCCTTTCCAAGCTCATTCTTTCCATTTCTGCATGACTGCCTCTATGTTCATGTTCAGGACTCGGCTCTGAGGTGAAGTGGGATCTTACTAATGCGCCCTATTTAAATTAACTCTCCCGCCGGAACTTCGCTCAGAAATGCCTCATCCTGTTTGATCTTTGCTCTCTCATAGAACTTATCATTGCACAAAAACCTCGTTTCTTTACTGTCCATCTTCTGTCTCTCCCACTGGAATGCACACTTGGCTCTCTGGTTGCCTTCTGTGGCCTGGCACCTGGGACAGTGCTAGGTAGAGTGGGAGCTCAATGAAAAGGGGGTGAGTGAATGAGTGATTGAACAAGGTGATGAATGTGAGCTCTAGCTTGCAAGTCAGTGAACTGGAGGACAGAGGGCCCCGGATTGACTTTCTGGAAACTTGGCATCAGCCCTCTGGCCAGAGGCAATCACATCAGAGCTGTGTCAGCCAAGGAGAGGGAAAGTCAGCTCCTTCTCCAGAGGCAGCTCCCTACAGCCTCCTCAGAGAGTCCCAAGCCCAAGGGGAAGAACCATGTGCACCCTCACTTGGCACACATGTCTGTTGCTAACACTTCAGAGAGTTGTCTTGTTTAATAGAAATGCAGCCAAATCTGACTCCCAGAAATGTTCTTTCTGACCTTCTACCCAATGGGATGGAACACAAGACATTTCAAAATATGAGATGTTTAAAGTGGAGTTTTCAGAAAAGCACTGTGATGAATGAATTGCAGTAGAGTGGGGCTGTGTGATGTGCCCAGGGACACACACACACACAGTCACACAGACACACACACACACACACAGAAACGTACCATTTCCCATGCAATTCTTTGTGACTGACTCCTCACTTTCTGGCCTCATTGAAGTGGTTCTTGTTTGAAAGTGTTGGGGAAGGGGGCCAGGTGAGGTGCTCTGATTTGGAGATCCTTTTAGATTGTGCTGAGCCCATCCTACCCTCCTGGGATTGCCACTTCCTTGCTCCCTCTCACTCCTAACAAACTCCACTCCTCTTTTAAATGCCTCAAAAGATGGTATGACTGGTCTTTATATCTCTTCTGCCTGTGTGGAACTTGTTGGCAGAATGCACAGATGTGGGCACACACATGCTCTGGGCCACTGCAAGGAGAGTGCCAGGTTTTTTAAAATTAATTTAATACACACACACACACACACACACACACACATATATGTTCCACATCTTTGTATTCCCCAGGGATCAAAGAGTCTCAGTTTTGTCTTAATTCAAGAATCCAGGGAACAGCCGCTGGGGGATGGGTCACCTCTTCTACTAAGATAGCGAGGCAAGTTGTGAACTACAGGGAAGATGAGTGGGTCACAGTAGACAGCAGGCCCAGGTCCAGCTGGAGGGAGGGTTGGCTGTCACAGAAAAGGGCTAGGTCTCAGTGTTTCTCTGGGATCGATTTCCTACAGCAGAAGGGCACAGAGGGGAAATAACCCAATCTTAAAGTTGTTGTCTTCAGTGGCATGCAGATTTCCCTGACCTTGAACTCGCTGATAACATGGTGTTGATTGCACCAGCACCTGCAGTCCTGTGCAGCAGCTGCCAGCAGAAGCTGCCAGCAGAAGTCTTGCTACCACCACTCTGAGAGAGGCGAGTTTTGTTCCAGCTGACGGGCCTGGCTGGCTTTGCTAGCCCCAGAATGGGCAGGGGTTTCTGCAAAACTTTATCTTGCAGGGATTGCAGGTTTGTCTCAAGAAAAGCGCAGATTGGCCTGAACTGGTGAAGGGAGGAACAGAGAGGAAGAGGTCTTTTTTTTCTCCAGGCTTCGTTGAGCTGTTATGACCACATGAACAGATTTTCCAAGCTAATGGGCTCTGCCTGCAGAAAGCTGCATAGCAACAAGGGAGGAGGAGGAGGCGTCTTCCATTTCTGTCCTTTAAAGAGCTGGACGCAGAGAGCAATGGCATTTCTCCATTTGATTTTTCATTGTCCTTCATATACATAGTAACCTGGAATTTTACTAAATTGATGTGGGCTGATGGAATGAATGCAGTTCCAAACCTGTGAACTTTAACTTTCTCGTTTAATCTGTACAGTATTATTGTTGCCATTTTCACAGATAAGGAAACAGTGCTGGAGAGGCTATGCGTGTCGTTACCTAAAGTTACCCAATGAGTCAATGACAGAACCTAGATTCGAACCCAGGGAAGGGAAAGACACATGGAATCCATACACATCTGCGTACCTTCATCGTTTCATTTCTTAGTAGTGATTGTGAGGATATCTTTGTTCTGTTTGCTTTTGTTTGGGTGGAGAAGAAGCCTGATATTGTAGAAGTGGAGCTTTCTGTGGATCTGCCAGCTGGGGTTTAGAAGGGTGAGGGACCCTGGGCAGGAGCCATCGCTGCACTGTGGCCACAAAGAGGCTCCCAGGGCAGGCCAGAGGGCATTCAGTCTGCTTGCAGAATAGCAGGAAGCTGCCACCTGGCCTGACCTCATCTGGGGTTGGTCCACGTTAGGAAGAAAAGCCAGCATGTGGAATTTACAAATGGCTTGTTGGGGGAGGGCATTGGGGGACATCCAGGTTGTATGAGATTGGCAAAGAGTGAAAATGAATCTTCAACCAAATAGCGAGGCAGCAGTGGACAGGAGGTCTGGGCTTCACAGATGACAAGCTGGTCCTTAAAGTGAGCCAAAGAGAAAGGGGAGGAAATGCCAAGAATAGAATGGAAAACCAGTGGGAAGTTTAAAAGTTGACTGAGGCACTCTGACATGAAGCCAGGTTGAGGGATGAGAGAAGGCTCATGGTTGTATTGACATCAAAGAGAGAAGTCTTGTGGTTTTAAAACCCTTTCTCCTGTTGTCAAGAATATACACCTCGCTGGGCACAGTGGCGTGTACCTTTAATCTCAGCCTACAGAGCGAGGCCAGGACTAGGAATTGCTTGAGCCCGTGGTTCAAGACCCACCTGGGGCAACATAGTGAGACCTAGTCCCCAAAAATAGTTGGGCATGGTGGCTCGCACCTATAATCCCAGCTACCAGGAAACTGAGGCTGGGGATAGTTTGAGTCTGTGGTACCAAGGGCAATGTGAGCCTGCAGTTCCCTGGGCAAAATAGGGAGACCTAGTCTCAAAAAAAAATATGTATACATATGTGTATATATATATATATACACATATGTATATATACACACACACACACACACACATATATATATATATATATGTTGAATGGGTAAGCAGGAACTGAGGCTGGTCCTGTTTTGATAGCAAACGAAGCTAGTTTTAAAAGAGAAGGGGAAAAAGGAAGAAAAGCTAGGACTTTCAGGACCCAGTAAGAATGTGAGAAGAGAGGTTGAAAGCTCTACCTATGGTTTCCATGTCAAAGTAGGAAGATACCCAACAGCAGGAACTTGTTCCAGAAGATGGACTACAAGCCCAATCATTTTCCTAAATCAAGTTAGCTTGGGTTCTAAGCCTAACTTCCCAGGGCGTGAGAGGTCAACATTAATGGTGTGTGTATGTGTGTTTTTTAAAACAGCTTCATTGATGCGTAATTCCTATCCTATACAATTCAACCTTGAAAATGTACAATGCGGTGACTTCTAGCATTTGAACAGTCATGCAACCATCACCACCTCTGCCCATTTGCGTCACTCCAAAAAGAAACCTTGTGCTCATTAGCAGTCTTTTCTCATTCCCACTAACCTTCCCAGCTCCAGGCAAACACCAGGCTACTTTCTGTCTCTATGAGTTTACCTGCTCTGGACATTTCAATAAATAGACCTGTATCCTTTGTGTCTGACTTTTTTCACTTACCATAAGTCTGCAGGGTTTATCTGAGCAGTTGCATCTATCAGAACTTCATTCTGTTTTATAGCTAATGTTCTTTTGCATGGACATGCCTCACTCCGTTTACCCACTCATTGGTGAATGAACATTTGGTTCATTTTTACTGTTGTGTTTTAGAAATGATGATGCTGTGAACATTTGTAGGCAACTCTATGTGGGGCTCTGTCCTCATTTCTCTTTGATATATAGCTAGGAGTGCAATTCCTGGACCGTATGGAAACTGTTTGGCGTGATATTTATTTTATTGGTTTTTATCCCTAAGGTGGTAACAGTTACAGAAATTTGGGGGAAGGATCTTTCCTCTTCAGTTCACATGAACATTGGTAGAAGCTTGTTGTCCACAATCCATGGGGCACACTTCACAGTTACTGGTAGTGTTTTCTGTTCCTGGTCCCACTGTGCCAGATGGTTGAGCTGGAGCTCCGGTTCCCTCTTCCCTAGCAGCCACGTGCCACCTAAGAGAAGCTCAGCTCTCTTAGGGCACCATTGTGGAAGAAGGAATTTGCCTTCACTGCTAATCAAAGGACCGGGTCACCCATTTCCTTTCCTGCATCTCTGGGCCAGCATGGTGCTGGGCCATTTGTGTTTATCTTAGTTCCATATATTCAGGAGTATCTTAGACTTGTTTTAGTTTGTTTTTCTTTAATGGCTAGAGATGGAACATTTCTCTTTCTTATCCTGTTTAGATTTCCTTTGGGCTACATGGGCCATTTTCTCTGGCCCACTTAATGGACAGAATCTGGGCTTTTTATATATAACAGCTCTCCTGTGTACTTCTTTTGTGCTGTTTTTGAATAGTGAAAGTTTTGTCAGTTATGTTTATCATAATCACCATATTTCTTCCTATTTCCCAGGTTCATTGATCTTTTCTCTTTTATTTCTCTCGCTGAGATCATCCTCTCTTCATTTTTCATAGTTCATACAGCCCAAGTAGTTTAAATACACAATTTGTTGCCTTGTTTGGATTTGTTATTTTGTATCCCTGGAATCTAAGATATGATGAGTCATTTTTATTTAAGTTGACTTTCAACAGTACTTTTCCCCACCTTTGTGTTGCTTCTAATGTATCATTTAAGAGATTCCTGTAATACTTTGAAATCTTTCTGAAGTGTGTATCAGCCCCATGATACTTGTTTCTAATATAGCTCTGACAGTATGAGTAACTGCAGCTTTTTGGTTTACAATCCAGTAGAATGGATTTACTTTTTTAAAAAGTCTTTTAAAAAGTCACTGATTTTTCTTATTCCCCCAGATGAGTTTTCTAGGTACTTGCCTATTTCTAGAAGTATTCCAGTTGACCTTAATAGATAATGAATTGATTTGTAAGTCAATATAGAACATATATTCATCTTTGCTACCTGAACCAACTCGAAGCCCCTAACTGTCCCTTGGAAGTCCTTATCCTTCAGCTCCATAATGTTCACCCACCCTGCCATCTCCCCTTTCTCTTGGAGGAAGTTGGAAATTTATTCATGGAGCAGAGTGTCACTCCATTACTCACTTTGTCTTTATTTCTCTTAACTTTTCTTTAAGTTTTGGATGTTTCCAATGAAATGAATATGAAGGTATTGAATGTTTGTATTACTATTGCAGAGAGCTTATGTTGCCCTGACTGTTTTATTTTTAAGCTGCCTGGCACTAGTACAAGCAAAGGTTATTGATTTTTGAGGATTTATTTTATATCCTCAATTTTGAACAAATCATTTTCTGGTTAATTTTCTAGGACTATAAACATGTCAACTGGAAATACTGTTGCTTCTGGGTCCCCTTACCCCCCTTCACCACCTTTGTGCTAGATCTTTTTCTTGAAGTTATCTGCTGATATTTCTAGAGCTGGGTTAAATGGAATTGATGGTAATGGGACATTGGTATTTTGTTTCTGATGGGTATAAAACCATTGTTTCTTTTTAAAAGCTGATTTTTAATTTTTAACCTCACAAACTATCCCTATAACCCTTCTTAACCCCTTGAGTTATTTTAGCTGTCTTTCCCATAGTTAATCACCTTTAAAACTTAAATAGAAAATTATGTCACTGAAATACTGTGGTAACTAGTTTTTTTTTTTAATTGAAGTAATATTAGGCTGTCCCCATCAGATACTGCCACCGATGTGCACCTACTGCCAACTCACCCTTAGTTCACCACTTTGGTTTATTGACTTCCTTTCCTCCTTGTTTTCACCTTCTCCCGTCTCCCCTCCCTGGATGCTTCAGTTCTGTAATCAGCTTTCAAGGGTTAGTAAAACTAGTGTTCACAATGAATATGCTTATCTTTTCTATCAAACTAAGACAAATTGTGCACAGTTTTAAAAAAATGAATCTAAAGAAAACACTGAATCTCATTGAGTTCTTTGTTGACACCTTTTTAGTAATTAAATATATTGAATGACCTTTCTTTCTTTCTTCAAATATGTCACATGATAGAAATAGGGTTTATTTTCAAACTAGACTTATGTGACCAGGGTAAATTCTACTTGATTACACTATCCCCCACTTATCTACAGTGGATAAATTTTCCAAAACCCCTAGTGGATGCTTGAAACCACAGGTAGTACTGATTCTATTTGCTTTGCTTTTTTCTATGATTATATACATAAGAAAAAGTTTCGTTTATAATTTAGGCATAGTAAGATATTAACAGCACTAATGAAAAAGTAAAGTTATAGTAATACAGTATCAGTAGCCTATTTTATCAGTAGCCTATTATATGAGGTATTTTTCTGTCCAGAGTTGACTTGGTAGCTGAAACCACAGAGAGTGAAACCATAGATAAAGAAGGAAGTACTGTATTAACTTAAGGGTTTAGTATTTCTGTGATAGTTCCTGAGAGGGAAACCACTACCCAGTTACTTTTGTCACCTCTCCTTCCTGTTTTCCTTTCTCTCCCATCCTCTTTTGTCCTATCTTTCTCTCCTTTTCTCTCCCTTCCTCACTCCTACCTTGTCTTCCTCTCTCTTCCTTCTTTCTCTGTCCTTCTATCCACTCTCCAGTCTTCCTTCTGATGATGTCTTTGTCAGGTTTGGAAATTAAGTACTTTATATCATGACCTGGTTTATAATACCATCCTTCTAGGATTTGAGAACCTTTTCATATAATACATGATTCAGAGAAATTCTTCTTTGAGTCCAGTAGTAACAAATATTTTATTGGAAGAGTAGAGAAGGGGACTAGAAGTTGCTGTGCAGGAGAATTCTACATTGTGGGGTGCCCTTTGGTAAGATGAATATGCTATCCTTGAGTAGAATGACTTTGGGATGTGACATAGTCAAAATTCTATTCTGAAGTTGGGTATACTCACTTAGAGAGATTAACTGATCTAGAATAGTAGCCATGGCACTAAGAGAGGGTGAAAGAGAATATACTCACCTGTGTACAACTGGGATGACAGGGAAGCAAGACAGATCACCTCTCTGCATTGTTCTTTCCAACAGAAGTAGCTTGGTCATTTGGCCTTAGTCTCTTCAAACTGGAATATCTTCTTAGTCAGGTACTGTCCTTGCTGTAAGGGCTGCTTATGGTTTCATTTTGAGTGGGTTCTCCTAGTATGAAAAGTGTAATCTTAAGGGTACTCTTAGCTCAACTTTTATTCATTCATTTTTTTCTTCTCTTACTAATGAAGTACCTTTTTATATATATATATCTTCATTAATATTTTGGCAGCTATCCCTAAGTGTGGTCACTTAGCTCTCCCACCACTGAAGTACCCTTAGTCTTCTTCCACAGTCCATTGTGCTCTCCTCCTCCCCCTCTCCCCAGTTCTACATTGTGGGGTGCCCTTTGGTAAGATGAATATGACATCCTTGAGTAGAATGACTTTGGGATGTGACATAGTCGAAAATCTGTTCTGAAGTTAGGTATATTCACTTAGACTTGCTCTCTCGCATATCTCAGATCTATGGTCACTTTTTAAGGATTGGTTTTATAGTTTGTCTTTTTTAACTCTAAATCTTGCAGCTTTGGATCCTCTGTATGAATTTCAGAGTTAGCTGATATGTTCAAGTCTCTTGATGTCTTCATCCCAACCTTGAGCCTAACTCTGCAGTTCTGTTGGTTGATATCTCTGTGCAGATTTTCTTTCAAATAAGGAACATGCCTTTGACCCCTGCCCTCTTAAGAGTTCAGCATTCCTGTCTTTCTTCTCTCTCTTTCTCCTGGTTGCTGGGTCACATGGTGTGGCACTCCATTTATTATTGGGTAGGCTATTTCTTCTGTGTTGTGGGTGTATGGTGAGTTGTTAGGATCAAGGGTTTGCAGCCCAATTGCTTGGGTTCTCATGCCAGCTCCACCACTTAAAATCAGAATGACCTTGACCAATTACTTAACTCCTGTGTTAAACTGGTTTTTCCAACTACATGGTGGGAATCATGATAAATTTCTTCATAATGTTGTGAGAATGAGAGTTTTCCATTTAAAAAACTTTAAATGGGGCCTGATAGAGGTGGAAGTTCCATAAATATGAATTGTAGCTTATTGTTCTAGCCTGCTGGTATGGTAAAGCTGACAATTAAGTTCTCTGTGTTTTCCACTGAAAAATTCTGGTTCTAATTACAATGTATGTATTTCCCTCCCATACCTCCAAGAAATTCTTTGATACCAGCTGAGTATTTGCAATTCATCCTCAATTCTGACACTTTCTGCCTGGGGTCAACATCAGATTACATGGGTTGATGGATCAGTCCCACAGACTGAGCTCCACATCAGGCACCACTACCAAGTCCAGGTTGTTACCTGTGCTTCTGACCCATCAACCTCAGATTGGAGGTTCCTACAACTCTCTTTGGATTCAGAGCAGCTCACAGAACTCAGGAAATCCATTTACTCACTGGATTACTGGTTTTTGGCAGAGGATATTAAAGCATATGAATCAATTGCCAGATGAAGATACATGGGTTGAGATCCGGAACAAAGGCATCTCTGCCTGTGTGGATGTTGGGATCCATGGTGGCATGTGCTAGTAGTGTTCAGGTTCAACAATCTGGAAGTTCTTGGAACAGTTGCTGGGTTTTTATGAGACTTTATAACATAGGCACGATTGATGAAATTATTGACCACTAGTGATTGATTCAACCTTCATGTCAGGGGCTGGTACTTAGTGGTCTATCCCTTTGGTCACCAGCTTAGTTCTCATGGCAACCAGCCCCATTCTTGGCTGAAGTCCAATAGCCACTTCATTGATATAACAAATGGCACTTTCATCACTGTCTTCATTTAGGAAGCTGCTTTGGCAGCTCTGTATGTACATAAGAGCAGTGGACAAACACCACATATATGTTTCTTATTGTAAATCACAGTATCGCACCAGTGTTGTGATTTACTTCTTTGTTTCCACCTTTTTTTAGTAGTCTTCTGGAGTGTCTAAGTTTATTGTGGTATCTTTACTTCACTGTCATTGTGGTAATTTACTTACACCAAGTTTCTGCTGATCTTTTGAAAGCACAGTTTTGGTATCCTAATCAGGGTCTTGGCTAAGGATCAATGTCTCCTGCCCTGTTTGCTCCCAATATATTCAGGCTCTTTTTTCTTCTCCCTGTGTTAGAAGGTGTTCTTAACTGTTGTCTTTGATAGGTGCCATAGATGCAATACAGATGTGGCATCTCTCTTTGCCACCCACAATGTAATATCTTGAACCTTACAGTCCAAGTTGGGGCTTAATTTCTGCTGGAGCCATGGTGTTTCCCTTCAACTCTTCTAGCCCAGTCTGTGCCCTCACATGGTCTACCTGTTGGAAAGTTTAGACCGAAGGAAGAAGTATATGGTCATCTTGCCTACTTGCCCTTTGGTATCTAAAAAACTTTGGATTCATGTCTTTTAAGATGGTTTTGATGCACATTTTTCTTGGTTTTATGATTATTTCACTTGGTTTAAGACATTTGACATTTTTTATTTTGACACACTTGATTCAGAAGAAATCCCCGGATGCAGCCACTCAACTACTTGTGCATTTACTTTATGCATGAAATTAGTTTGTTTAACTACTTTAATTTTTTGCAGTAAGTGAAATTATACTTAGAACAATGCTTTATTAAAGGATAATAAGTAATCTTTGATAGAAGAGACATCATAACAGCTTTTTACGTTGTCATCTCACAGAGGACAAATTATTCTTTGAATTGTTGCCTATGTTTAGAAATTCTTTTAACATCTTTCAAATGTCAAGGTCTTTTGCAGATTGAAAAGAAAAGAATCTGTGAATAACTCAACCAAAGACTGCAGAACTCAATTTCTGATGGTGATTAGGTATGTCACAGAACCTTGATTACTAATGATGGAGTAGGTATTCTTAGCCTTGTTCTAGCCAAGACTCACGTTAGCCCATCAGTTCCTAAAACTTCATTTATTGGAACCACTACATTGCCATGAGTACTTCGTGAATCCATGCAAACAAATGGCTTAAAGCTTTTTCAACAAAATCTGCACATGATGAATACCAAGAAGAATCAGTGGGTTCCCATAGTAACTGATTTTTCACTCATAATAAATAAATTGCATAAATGTGTCATAAATTACATTTCTTTACTCTGACCTTTGGGAGACCCATTAACGATAGCATTTAATCATGAAAAGGTGGTTGTTTTGCTAAATGTGAAAGTTTTGTGGTTTGTTTCCAGTAAGGATAGTTTTTTTTTTTTTTTTTTTGAGACAGCTCTTAACAGTCCTTCTTTGACCTTAGCTGCAAATTATTCACAACACTCTTGTGGGCTACGGAGGCTGATTTGGACCAGAAGGATGTGTGGTGTGAATGTGAAATGACTGAACATGAGGTGCAGTCCACAAGATGGAAGGAGTTTGCTAGATAGTGAGCCCTGCAGGCTGGGGCTATGGTCTATTGCTATGGTATTCTTAGAGATTAGCACAAGAAAGTCTTGAGTGTTTGTCGAATGACTGTGTGAACATCACAGAGTTTTGGGGGATGAGAGGTTCAAGCCACATGTTAGTATTCATTCCAAAAGCTCTTTCTCCACTTGCCATCAAAACTCCATGTGCTGAGTAAAGCATTGGTATATAACAGTGCACTTTAGAATCATTTGGGAGCATTGAAAAAAAATGATACTTGGGCCCCATCCTCAGAAATTCTTATGAAATCTATCAGGTTGGGGGTGAGGGGAGACTGGGACTTAGACAACAGTATTTTTCAGAAGTTTTTCATGTGACACAACACACAGCCCGAGTGGACACTGCAGATCTAATAGACACATGCAATGGTGTGAAGTTGAAAGCTGGGTGTATCAGGACCCATAGTTTTTCAGGATTGATTGGGGAGTTGATGGATAAGAGCCCTGTGTCTTACATGTGGTTGAAGTCTTGAAAATCAAATAATCTAGAATCCCCTTTCAAAGCTTTTGTTCATTTTCATTTCCATTGCTTCTTTGTCTTCTCTTTGCTGTCTCTGGGGCCAGTATGATAAGATATTCCAGGAACTGGTCATTTGGAGACTTGGATTCTGATCCACATCCAAGATCCTATGATCTTAGGCCAGGTGCAGTGGTGCACACCTTTAATCCCAGCTTAGGAAGGGAGGCTGAGACTAGGAATCGCTTGAGTTCATGGGTTCAAGACCCTCCCAAGGCAACATACCGAGACCTAGTCTCAAAAAAATAGCTGGACATGGTGGCATGCGCCTGTAATCCCAGCTACCTGGGAGGGTGAGGCCGGGGATTGCTTAAATCCCTGGTAACCCAGGCGATGTGAGTCTGTGGTCCCCTGGGCAACATAACGTAACCTAGTCTCAAAAAAAAAAAATCCTGTGATTTTGACCAAATTATCCAGTGTCTTTGTATCTCAGCTTTGTCATCAGTGAAATGAAGATGTCTAATTTTAGACACTTCCCACTTCTAAATATGGTTTGGTGGCTGACCCACTCCTGCCATGGTGAGTCTGTGGTGCTCAGACTTAAAGAAAGTGTTAAGGAAATGAATTGTGTTGTCATAGTTATTTGCATTCCTCTGCCCCAGTCTGTGGATAATTCTCAAATATTCTCTCACAACTTACATGAAAAAAATAATTAAATAGTGGCCAAAGAATTGCATCTTATTTAATTGTTGAAAATATTTATATTCATCAAATATTATGTTTTCCTGAAAAAGGAAGCAAAAATAGGCAAAGCAGAAAATCTGGGGTGATTGAAGCTTTTCATTCTTTAATCTTATTTAATATCAATGGACATTCATGCTTATTAATTGCTTGCCATGTATTAGATGTTGCTTTAGGAGCTCTATGTATACCTAGTTATGCAATATTACAACAGCCATATGATTTTAATACTGTCCAAATCTTATATATATTGAAATTAAGACACATGAACATTAACTAGCTTGCCTAAGATTACTAACCAGGAAGTCGCAGATTAGGGATTTAAACTCAGGAACATTGATTCCTAACCATTAAGTCATATTATCTCTAGAATTACAGCTTTCATTCTATGGCACATTTCCCCATAGAAACCTACTTACCTGCCTAAGAGAACTATGAGGTGTTATTCTTATCTCCATTTTCTGGACTGACTCAGAAAGTGTGAATAAACAGCACTCAATTTGTAGGCAATGGAATTTGGATTTGACCTTGGTCCTCACTCTAAATCTGGTGTGTGTGTGTGTGTGTGTGTGTGTGTTTCAATCTCTGTAAACATTTGCATATCACTTCACAGTTGATAATGCATTTTCACATTTGTGATGTTGTTAAATTATCACAACAACCCTGTAAGGTAAACTGTGAAAAATGTGAATCTTGTACTGGCCAGCTATAGTTTGAAGACACCAGCCAATGTAACAGATCTTACAGTCAGTGACTTAACACAACAATTTCTTTCTCACTCATGTACAGTCTAGTCAATGACAAAGATGATTATAATGTTGGTGATGAAGCTTCACTCCATGTAGTCATTCAGGGGCCCAGGCTAATGGAAGTGTTGCCATCTTCAGCCCAAGATTTCTAAAACCTCTCTGGACATTGAGATCCAGCAGCACATGGGAGAAGGAGAGTGGAGGATCACACAGGAGGTTTTGATGGACCAGGGAGAGAAATGGCAGCTTTCTCTTCCACCTATTTTCCATTGGTCAGGATAGTCCATGACCACTTCAAAATGGAGGTCTGGATAATATAGTCTAGATGTATGCTCAGAAACGGGTTTGGGTGAAATCGTCAATTATTACTGATTCTTGCTAAATGCCAGGCACTCAATAATCTAGGAAATTTGTAATATTATCTCAATATCATTTTTCATCACATCTTTGAGATAAGTGCTACTTCTTATAGATGCAGAATTTGAGAGACAGTAAGAGAAATCAAATGGCTTACCCAAAGCCAGACAGATGAGTGGCAAAGTTTGCATTCAAACTCAGGTATTTGTGACTCTAGAGTTGGTATTCATAAGCCCTCAATAAGTTTTACATCTTCCTGGAACAAATCAAGAGAGTGGGGTTCCAGTCCCACTGTTTCCATTAATAGTACAGCATAGGATTGAGTGATTGACAACTAAGAACAACGGGGAGTACTGGTAAACTTTCCTCTCTTATCCAAGATGATAAAGGCTTTGAGGCTGGAGTGGAAGTATCACAACAATTCAATTTATTTCTAACTTGCCCACTTTTTCTAAATCCTGTATCCATATACATTCAAACTGTTGTAAAAGATTTCCCCCCCTCTAATTATTCCTGGAACATTCTGTTTGCAACTACTGTTAGGTGTGCTCACTGGGACTCAGGTAGCTGCCTTTTCCCTGACAATGATTTTCAAACTCTATGCTTGGAAATCACCTGGGATCTTATTAAAATGCATATTCACTTCAGTGGGTTTGGGGTGGAGTCTCAGATCCTGCATTTCTGACAAATCCCTAGGTAATGTCCACCATGCTGGCACATCAACCACACTTTAAATAGCAAGGATCTGGTAGTGGTACTTTTCGAAGAGATGGAATCAACTCCTCCCTCAGCTTATTTTAACATTTTGTTCCTATCATGTCACTTACAGTTTTGCTTCCACAACTTGAAAACAGACCATCCCTATTTGGTGTGATTTGGTAGGTAATTTCTAGATCTGGGAATGCTCAAAAAATTTTCCATTATAAGCTATTGATAATAACTTTCCCAGGTCACCTAGAGTAACCTACCAAATCATACTAGATTAAAGCATTCTACTTTTGAATAGTGGAATGGGGGGGGGGGCTCTATTAGAGATAGATGGCATAGGTGTCTGTCTCCTCCAGTAGATTTTGAATTTGACTCAGACTTAATACTTGAAACTTGTATGTCTGGCTTATTGCCTGGTTCATAATAGTCACTGAATCTCTGTGGTTTGAATGGGTAACTAATGACAGCAGCTGCAAATATGGGAAAAGGCCCCATGGAACCCTGCTTTTGTGGTCCTGCCAAGGACATTGCTTCTCATCCTCTGTGCAGACCATTAGTTGGCCTACAAAGCTTCTGATCCTTTTGGTTTCTTCACTGTTCACATGGAACTATATGACGCAAGACTAAAGAGTAGTTAGGTAGGAATTTTGGGGTGTTAGGGAAGAAAGATCTGAAATATATAATCAATAACAGTTCAACTAAGGTTGACTAATTATAGTTAATATTTGGTTCTTTTCTTGTATATATACTAG
Organism: Uropsilus gracilis; assembly: GCA_004024945.1. Lineage (NCBI taxonomy): Eukaryota > Metazoa > Chordata > Mammalia > Eulipotyphla > Talpidae > Uropsilus > Uropsilus gracilis. The sequence goes on along the minus strand of PVHY01008867.1, from coordinate 22,781 downwards.
GTTTTGAATCTGGGACTACTTTTGCAACCCAAATGAAACAAAAAAGAAACCCTAAGACATGCATCCTTTTCTAACAATACCCTTTTCTCACTTCATTTTTCTACCATTTTCTCTATGAAATAATCTCTGGAGGTTATGCTGTCTGAAAATGGAATGGTGCCAAACCACTTTATAAAGGCACTTTTCCCACCATGTGGGGAGCTCTTAAGGTTAACCAAGACCAGCGGGGTTCTGTAGAGGGACAAGCCACCCACAGAAAAGTAGCCGTGGTGGACAAGTGCTAGAGGAGAGATGTGGTTTCTGTCAGAAGCTCAGATGGTACATAGACAAGACTGTGAGAGTGAGTTTTAGGAAAGGAATCAGGATAGGCAAGGGACAAATTTCTAGTCCGTAGAGCTACGGACTAAGCCTTTTTGTGGGTCACCAAACACTCAAAAATCTGATGGAACTTATGCTGCTCCTGCCCAGGGAGACACATACATGCACATTTTTGCATATGATTATGGTAATTTCAGTATACCTTTGGACCCCAGATTAAGAAGCTCTGCAGTAAAGAGACATGAAGATAGCAGTTTGGGCAAGATGGGATAGAATTTAGAGTGTTCTCTCTCCTCCTCCCTTTCTCCCCTTCCTCTCTTTTGGCCCCAAGTGGAATTTCACATGGTATTACTCACAGGTATGGTTCTAGCTCTTGTTATTTAGGCTCCTCAGAGAGGGCTTGGTATCTTTTCAGACACTGAAGTTATCTCAGAGATGATCACAGATGTCAACAGCCATGGTAATTGTGCTGTTAGTTCTGCTTCTTTAGTGAGATTAGATTTTATAGTCCCAGGCATGGGTACAATGTTTTCTATCAAAAGCAGTCCCACATACTCTATTCATTATTCTATCCACCTGCAGTACTGTCATCAGATGAATACCAATCATTATAGTGGAGAGTTCTTGGTGCTGCTTAAACTGGTTTTCGGCTTAGTTAACAATAGTATTTGCAGTAACAATGAGGGATGAGGGGAGAGGGAGAAAATGCAGTTTATATTCATCTTCAAGAAAATCATGTATTCTCTTAAGGGGAGTCCATGCAATTGTCATGATTTCTAATGTAAAGATAGAAAGAACGGGATTCCCTATTCTCTCACCTGCACTTCCAGTTTGTGTAAGTAAGGTACGGAATCTTGGGCCTTGGCTCATTGCATCAATGGTGAGTTTTTCATCTGAACCACAACTGGCAGGGTGAGCTTGATTGTGCATATTGTACGTTGCTGGGGGCATCTTACACCCATCTCTCGAACTTCCTTTTAATACAGGATGGTGCTGTTTGCAGACAGAAATTCCAGACCCATGGGTCTGTTTCCCTGGGTTTGTGTATCAATTAATTATGTCTTTATATGTAGAAGAATTATTGGGGGCTGCCATTTTGATACTTTCGATTACCTGACAAACTTTTATTCTCTTTAGTTGTGCCCTGATCTCTTTTTCACCTTTTAGGGAATTATTAATTCTGTAACACTGCAATCTGGCAGAGCTACAAAACAGGTGCCCTCCTAATCAAGGGTGGGCTTGTAATAAAACTAAGTCAATGGCCCTCCTCCCCTGGAGTTTCATCTTGAATACTGTGTTTAAAGAACAAAAGATGACTGGAGAGCAGTAATTTCTTTTTAAAAAAAATACAATTATTTGCTAAAGTGCAGATTTTATTCGGATTTCACAAGTTTTTTCATAATATCCTATTTCGGTTCTGGGACCCTGTTTAGTCCCAACCCTGTCTTCTTCAGTTGGTGACTGATCCTCAGTCTGTCTTTGCCTTTGATGACTTTGACACTTTTCAAGAGCGCTAACAGTTATTTTGTAGAATGTTGCTCAGTGTGGCTTTGCCCAATACTTTCTCATGATTAGACTGAGATCATGCATTACTGGGATGGATACTCCAGAGGTAGTGCATCCTTCCTGGTGCAGAAGTTCTGGGGAGCAGACATTCCTAACAGCAGGTCTCCAGTAAGAGCAATCCCATTCCAGGTCACTGATACTGGAAGCTCAAAGGATGGAGTCAGGGTATCAATATTCTTTAAAAGCTTGAAACTCTCCCTTATGACCCTGACCTGTAACCCGGATGAGAACCATGGCCAAACAGGCTGCTTCTGGAGCCTCCAGACTCCACTGGTTTCCACACCCAATTTGCTGCCTTTTGTGTTGAGTTGGTGAGCTCTGAAAAGCCTTCCTGTAAACCCACAGATTATTTAAATTAATCAAGAGCTCTTTTTTTTCTCATAGCAAATGGCCTTGATAATAAAATTTAAAAAGCCAATTGTATGGCTCTCTTTTGCTTCTACCACAAGGCAAGTAAGCCACCTTGCCAAGAAAACCAAATCTAATGGATTTGACAGCTTAAAGCCAGCAAACATTCTTCCTTTCCTAATGGCAAATCCAAATCCACTCATGGAAGATAAGCCCATTATTCTGCCAATACAGTTGACAGGGATTTGCAAGATATTAGGAAAGTTTTTAAAGAATCCCTGGGAGGCTTAAGCAAAAGGACACTGTAAGTATTTAACATGTTATCTCTTCCTCTTCTCACCCGCTAGAGATAAATTAACATGGAGCCAAGTAGCTACTTACTGGCAGCAAACACGTATAAATCAGGAACTTTTTAGATGCTCTTCAAAAGGCAGTTGGTGACAGGAGAACTTTCTGGACCCTCAAGGAATTCCCAAGTACTTTAGATTTTTTTAGTTGGCATCCCAAAGTGGAAACTTTATTTTAGTGAATGAGGGGTGATAAGTGGTCAGTGAAATTGGAAAATTTTCCAAAAGTCAGATTTAATTTGATTGTGTTTTAAATCCAGAAAGGAAAAAAAAAAAAAAAAAAACCCACTTTGACTTGTTGCTTGTCACCTGGGTGCACAGCAGAATTTCAGGCTTTAGAACAAAGGTGTGAAGATACCTCACCAGCTTTCCTGTGAATGTATAATTTGGTGGACTGGGTTGTGAATAATTTACGTGCATTTATAGTTACATTGATTTTAATTGTAGTCAAATATTGAAGCAGAGTGATCTTGAAAAGGGAAAAGATGCCTTCTTTATTAGGTGTGAAGAAAGGAGAATTATACTTTGTTGTAAAGATTAACTCCTCTTGTCCTTGGCAACTGTTCTCAGATATGTTAATGGTCTCCTTAGGCCACTTTCAGACATCAAAAGTTAGAGTACAATTGTCACTTTAAATCTGTCAGGTCTCCTTTTACTCACAGAACAATTCTTAAAGTTCCTGGACTTCCTTATAATACCTGTGAGGTAGGTACTTAGGAAGGCAGCATCTTCGGATTGAAGTGTGGGGTGCTGAGAGATATGCCTTAAACACCTTTATCTATTCTTGCCCATATCCAGCAAACCAGAGATGGTTTCAGCAAATCTCTTATCTATGATAGTAGCCCCTTTACCTCCTAGGAATGTCCTGCTGGAAAGACATATTCCTGGAAGATAAAGGTGTTTACCCCTACAGGTGTTTTTCCTCCCATCCTCCTATCCCACATGCTACATACAATGGGATCCTGGATTTTTTCCTTCGTTGTTGCCACGTTGTAATCATTCTTTTTCTAGGGTATTTAAGGGGACCTGGAACTCTTAATAAATGGTTCAGCACATGATCACTGAGTCCTGACTGGAGTTCCTCTGTCTTAGATCGTTACCAGTCTCTTCTGTCCATTCTTCTTTTTCCCACCCACGGCTTCCAACATCGGAGGCACTGTGAGGGGCATCAACAGCAATCACTGGTGCCCAGCTTCTGGCATCCCTTCTGCAGTATAAATTTCCAGGCTAGTTCATATCTCAGCTTCACATGCCAAAGAACAACTTTTGAATTCTACTCCCAGACAAGTGCTTCCCATCTTAGTATGGGTGACTTCCAATCCATTCCCTTCTCAGCATCTCCACTGCCACCCTCATGGTCAACTGACAGAGGTCTTGCCAGCCCACTGTTTTAACTTTCCAATGGGTTGCCGTGCTTCTACTCTTTTTATTTTTCTTTATTATATATACATATATAATAAAGAAAAAATATTTATCTGTTTTCTTCCTCCTCCCCCCCTCTCGCTCTATGGTTCGGTTCTGTTGGTTGTTTCAAAATTTTCTTATTCATTTGTTTTTTTCCTATATCCTTCATATAAGTGAGACCATCCCATATTTCTCTTTTTTTAATGGCTTATTTCTGCTAATAGGATTCCTTCTAGCTCCATCCATGTTGCTGCAAATGACAATGTTTGTCCTCTTTGATTGATGCATAATATTCCATCATGTACATATGCCACATTTTTTTTTTCAACCGTTCAGCAGTTTGGGGACATTTGGGTTGTTTCCATATCTTGGCAATTGTAAACAGAGCTGCAATGAACATGCACATACAAGTGTCCTTTTAAATTTGTTTTCATGTCCTCTGGGTAGATTTCCAGTAGTGGGGTTGCTGGATCAAATGGTAAGTCCACTTTCAATTGTCTGAGGGTCCTCCACAGTCTTCCATAGTGGCTGGACCAGTTTGCACTCCCACCAGAAGTGTAAGAAAGTTCCTTTTTCTCCACAATGCCTTGCTTCTACTCTTACCTTCATTACCTCAGCATACAATTCATTGTCTACAACACAGCCAGAACGATCTTTTAAATATATAACTCAAATTGTATCACTCCCTCATGTGAAGACCTTAATCACTTTCAGTCTCAATATGATAAAACCCAAACTCCTCCTGGTGACCAGAAGGCCCTCTGACCTAGTTCCTGCCTCCTTACTAATCTAACCTTGTAGAGTTCTTCCCTTTATGTCTGTCATGTTCTAGCTACTGTAGTTTCTTTCCCTGTCCCTCACTCCTACCCCAGGGTCCTTGCAATTGGTGTTTCCTTGATTTGGTATCTCTTCTCTAAGTCTTCTCATTCCTATTCATTCAAACAGCTCTAGTGTCATTTCTTCTAGAGACTTTCCTTGAACACTCAGTCTAAAGTAGTTCAGTACTTTTCAGCACATTATCCTACTTTCCCTTCTCCATTCAACTTAATATCATGTGTGTGTGTGTGTGTGTGTGTGTGTGTGTATTTAGAACTGGTTTTGATTCCTGAGGACATCTGCCTTTTGTGCTCTATTCAATGGTTTTCCCAACTGAACCCAATGCCATAAGAGCAGGGACTCTTACACATATCCAGTACTTAGATTACTGCCAGCATACAAAGTGGGTCACGGTAGACCTGCAGTGATGCCTAATATGCAGCTTCACTGTTTAAAGGACACTTACATTGCCACTCCTAAATAAATACTTACAAATAGTAAATGCCATTCTTTTTGAGAAAACTAAAAAGTCATTATTGCCACGATGTAAATCCCAGTTGTTTTTGCCATATCTACATATGATGTTGCCTTCAAAGAGACATCACTCCATCTTCCAAAATAATAAAACAGGAATCAGAATCCTTTGCAAGCTAAAGACTGTAAAACTTCTTAAACACCTTTCTTCATTTGTTCTTTCTTAATGACTCTAAGGGTAGAGGATTGCAACATGTTTATTAGTATTTATTCACATTTATATTACAAAAATAAAATTTGAAAATCAAAACGTAAAGAAAGCATGCATCCTAATAAGACAATATTGTCATTGTAGACACATTTTAATATTTACAGAACCTTTCTTCAAAATTACCAGTAAAATTGGTGTTGATTAAATGTGTGCACACAGAATAAAATTCCATTAGAACTTAAGTATGCAATTAAAGGAACAGCTGTTACACTGTAGTTGCCAGATCTTGATTTCATCTGGTGACACTGCCAAACTGACCTGGATTTAAATCACACTTCTGCTGTTCATTGTCCATGTGTTTGAAGACCAGAGAGGTGGGGACTCTCGCAACCCTTGTCTCCTCACCTAGAAAACAGAGCTAGGAAGTGGTGACTTTATGGTATTCTTTGTGGGGCTGACTGTGATCATAGGAAAAACATTTGACATAGATCTAGACTATCACAATAGAGTTATTTTAATACCTTAACATATTCCTAATAGGACTGGGTAGGATGTGAAAGCATGTTAATATTAACCAGAAACTTCGAAGGATGCTTCCCTACACCCTTTGCCTCCTTTATCGCCCCATAGGACCTGCCTCAAACTCACTCTTTTCTCTTTGTGCCATGCAGTCTTTTCTTTTGATCTGAACCTGGTAGTTCCATTGAGGGAATTTTAGTGGTAAATTAAGCTGTAGTTGGAATAGTGTATGAAATTTGTATTCAGGATTTGTCTGGCAGAGTTGTTCATACCCATGTGTCCAATTCTCCAGGGCCATGGAGATGGCTAGGATATGCTTAGTCAAATCGGGGATGGCTGGAACAGTAAGGGCCAGTTTGCATAGTTCATCTGAGGTCACAAACATGAGTTTCCCAGTTATCCTCCACATGGTCTCTGCATTTTACTAGCTTAGGTGTTCTTATTGTGTGGAGATCATATGGCACTTGGACTTCATGCATAACAGCTGGTTTCCAGCCAGAGGGAAGGTAGAGATTGCCAGGATTTTTAAAACCTGAACTTGGAAATCCTGGAACATGTCTCCCGTTACATTTTATGAGTCAAAACAAATATAAAGGCAGTCTAAATGCAAGGGAAAGGGAAGAGACTATCTATCTAACTATCTGTCTATCTATCTAGCTAGCTGACTGGCTGGCTGGCTGGCTGCATATATATGTTTGTTTGTATATATTTTACATTATTGTATTCCCTAGGGTTTATATCACCCATGAACCATCATTTTGATCTTATGTGCTCATCCCTTCCCTGATTTCTCCCTCTCTCTCTCCCTCCCTAGCAAGTGTGATGCATTTGTGGTAACATGAATGAACCTAGAAGGAATCATGGTAGTGGAAATAAGTCCAAAAGAAAAAGATAAAATCAGATAATTTCACTTATAGATGGAATATAAGGAAAACAAACAAAAAGTCAAGAAAAAGACAAAAGTAACAAGCTAACAGCAGAACTAGGGACTCCACATCTTGGAGCATGTGCATACAGGAAGGGGAAGAATTGCTGACAATCTTCTTTGGAGAGGATCAAAAACAAGGAGAAAGTATTCATTCCCTTCCTGCAGAGATGTGAAGACTGGGGATAGACTCATCATACACTCTGCATTCCCTATAGAGCCTCAGCTCAGAGTTCCTGTTCCCCCCAAGATGTGAGGGTGGGGGTCTAGGGGTACCAACTCAGCACTCTGATAATAGCTCCAAGTGTGCTGTGAGGACACACAGGTAAGTGATTAAACACTTAGAGTCATCTTTGCTTATTTCCCCCAAACTATTTCACTGAACAATGACAAGACATTTGATTTATTCGGCTGCTTAGAAAATGTCCTGTCTTTTTTCCTGTGTTATAGCTTCCTGGTTGTTTTCTCTCTTCAGCTTGTTTCAACAAATAGGCTTCTCTGTCCAAACTCAGGAATGGAGTAGATTTGATTACTTAGTAAATAAATCCATATCATTTGAACTTTAGTAGTGAAGAGAACTTAGATTCTCTTCCAAGAAGAGCACAAAGAGCAGCTCATGTACTGGGTGGTGTCTCTCATCTTTCAAACTTCCATTCAGATTTCCATGGAGTTAGCTACCAGGGCATACTTATAATTTGCTTATTTAGGTAGGGTATTTTTCTAGGCGGAAAACTTGTTTATCCACTCTAGAATAGAAGTTTTATTGAAGATAGAATCTGTCTGTCTTAGCCCATGGTTGAGCACTGTACCAGGTACCTAATAGAGGCTCAATGAATAGCTGTTGATTGAATAAGTGAAGAGAATGTTATGTGTAGAAGCTATTTCTTCCCGGACGCCAGAGCAAGCATCCCCAGCTCTCCATTTAACATTTATGTTTTTGAACCAACTTGTAAGTCTATAGTTACCTCACTTCTACTTCCTCTTATTAAATTCGACCCTTAATTGCAGCATGTTGTAATCTTGGAATGCCACCCAAGCCATTAGCTATTTCTTAAGTCTCATCAAAAGCAATGACTTGATAAATGTGCATTTATTAAGCACTCAGTTTGTACCATCCCTCTGATAGTTATAGTAAGAAATGGAAAATGTGGTCTCATCAGTGGAGAAGATTTTCAAGGTTCTTGACAGATCTGAATGCTTTTGGTTTGACTTTCCAGGCTCTCTGAAATTTGGCGATTGCCTGTCCCCACTCATATTCAAATCCCTGTGTCTTCTCCCATTCCCTGGTATCAGGGCAGTCTTCTCACTACCATATTAATTTATATCTTTGCACTGTGCCATTCCTTACCTCCTAATCAACCTATCGCATGAAGTTATTAGCCCCACTTTACAGATAAGAATACTGAGACTGCTTATGAGAGGTGTTTTCAACTGGATTTCCCAGGTTGATAGGAAATACTCTCTCTACTCTGTAGATTAGAAGAGGTTTAAAGGAGCTAAGTAACTTTCCAAGGTAAAGTCAGGGTTTTAATCTAGAGCTTTTTATGTTGGTACAAAAACTAAGTGATATAAAATGTGTATAAAGCTCTCTTCCCCAATACAGTGCATAGCACTCAAAATTTATTAGTTTCTTTACTTAGAGAAGTCAAATTTAATTTCTCATTAATAAGACAAGCACTTACAAAATAGACATGAATTATTATACCTTAAAACCCAATGCAATTCATATCAAAACTAATTATTATTTGTTTTCCTTAACTCTGAACACCTCCATTCCTAATTTTCTAAACCATAAAATGGAGTTTTCCAAAGGTTCCCAGGCCACATGTTGCTGTCCGTGGTTCTGGAACCCACTGTTTGCCTTCTCCCAGGAATTACTCTCTAAAAGTCAAGATAAGTGATAATCAAGAGAGGGAACAGGAACACAAACAGAAAGTGGATGAATGCCTTTGGAAAGGTTTGTTTGCTTTCAGAAATTTCCAGGGAGAAAAAAGGTCTTTGTTTGCTATTCTTTTCAAATACAGACATCCTTTGTTATTCAAACCCAGAAATCAAGTAGCTACAAATGCATTTTCAGATAAATCCTCTGTTCTCCAAACTCTGCTACTGCTATCAGAAAATCAGGAATCAAACAAAAGTCTATAACTGTATCTCTCACTGAAAAAACCTGCTTTTCAGTCTCAGAAGTTGAAATAATTTAGATAAAGAGGGACAGTTTTAATTGCCAATCATTTTTCTGGTAGTGTTTATGGAACTGTACTTGGCAACTAGGAGTAGTGAACAGGGGGATGAGATCACTGTTGTCATGGAGATAACATTTTTGTGTGAAAAGACTGAGGATAAACAAATAAATATGAATAACTGAAATACCCAGAAGTAGCTCTAATTGATATACTGGTAAGTATCTCAAGTAAGTAAAAAAATAATCAACAATTATCAAGAAAGAAAATTAACTTTGTTCTTGGGAATTGTATATATGGAGAACATTGTAGGCAATTCATAATAATAGCAGCTATTAGCATTTACTTAGTGTTATGTGTCTGACTCTGTTCTGAATATCTTACTTGCATTAACTCATTTAACAACTACAACAATTCTGTGAGTTGGTTACTATTATCACTGCCATTTTACAGATGGCATGGCTGAGGCTCAGAAAGTATATGCCCATATTCAAAGTCATGTGCAGAACTGAGATGAGCCCAGATAGTCTGGTTTCAGAGCTCAACCCAGAATCTGTGGTGAGGGAGAGAGGAAAATCATATAGGAAGAAAGAATAAGGGAAGCAGCTTTCGTCAAGCACAAAGGTAGACATGTTCAGAACCTCCAGGGAGAGGGCGAGGGAAGAAGGAGAAGAAGAGGGAGAGGGAAAGGGAGAGGGAAAGGGAGAGGGGGGAGAGGAGGGGAGAGGGAGGGAGAGGGAGGGGGAGAGGGAGAGAACACAGGACCTTTGAGAGAAGCTCATGAAGAACTTAGTATCTTGCTTTTAGAGATCTTAACCTCCTGGTCTTTTAAGAATCAGTCTTCAGTTGCTGAGATCTGATTCCTAATGAGATTCTGCTCCACTAACTTCTGGAGAGGGCTATCTCGCATCACTCAGGAGAAGTCAGTTTTAATCAGAGATTTTTACCTTCTTACTTCCGGTTTCTGAGAGGAACTTTGGAGACAATGTAAGAGACTTCTAACCTCTGACCTCCCACAATTAATTACCTTAGAACCTTGATCACATGTACCTTAGAGATAACACTTAACATCATAGTTGTCTCTCAAGGTCAAATGAGATTACACTAAGTTCAAATGAGATTACACTAAGTGTCTTGCAATAGTTAATGCTATTTGATCTTTTTTTAAAATACAAACTTTGTATGAAATACAGTATGCATAATAGAAAAGTGCATATACCCTAGTCTATCACTTGGTGGATTTTCACAAGTGAATCACACTTTTGTAGTCAATATCTAGTCAAGAAACAGAACATTATTAGCCCCCCTTGTATGCCTTGTTCCTGTCAGTATCTAACCTTACTGAAAGGAAGTTTTGAATGCCTTTGAAATGTATATGCATGGAATTATAGAACACACCCTCTATTGTGTCCAGCTTTCTTTTATTCAATATTGTTTGTGAGATTCACTGATGCTATGTGCAGTTGTGATTTGTTCATGGTCATTGCTACATAGTATTACACTGTATGACTGTATCACAATTGTTAATCCATTTTAATGTTAATGGATGTTGGGGTGTTTTCCCTTTTATATATTATGAGTTTTTGCTGCTAATTATCATTCGAGTACATGTGTTTCAGTGGCTATAGATAAGCATTTTAAATGTGTTTTTATTGGGTATATTTCTAGGAGTGGAATTTCTGTATCATAAGATAGCTTATGATACAGAAATCTTCAACTTTGGTAGAAACATAGTCACAAAGTTTTCTTAGAGGGTTTCTATTCCAACCCCTCTTTTACAAAGAAATCTACCTCAAAGTTTATATTTTTTAAAGAGATAATTGCATTTACCATATAAATCTATTTGCCAAATTTGTATTGAAACCCACAACTCAATTTCCCATTACATGAAGTAAAGTATGTCTGGGTGAGATTGTAACCTCTTTTTTGAAAGTTCCTTTACCTGGGAATTCTTGCAGCTACCAAAAAGTCATTTGTTAGTTTTGTATATGGCAGAACTAAACCTGGTTGATTTTCAGTAATGATTTCTATATTTATTCCAAGCTTTTCTCACTTCTCAATTCTGTGAATGTTACCCTTGAATCATTTACTTGTTCTCACTGAGTCTGAGCTTGCCTTTCAATATGCAACAAAGACATAATAAGTTATAACCATTTTCATTACTCCGCTCAAACATTCATAATAATTTTGTCTTCAAAACTGCCTAGAGATCTGCTATTTTGAAATTTACGTAGTCAAGTAAATTTTCCCCTTCTGATTTAAGAAGTCTGTGTTTTCTTTACCAATCCATCAAATGGGTATCATTACAGGTTATCAAGCCAGAGTGTGAAGAAGTTAAGTCAAGTTGCTTCAAAATAGCTGGAACCTGGTAGTGTGAAGGTTCTAACCACAGGACATCTATACCTTGAAGTCAGAGCTCTTTGTCTGTTAAGCATCCCCATATCTCTGTATCCTTCTCTCATTAAGTACTTACATTACAAAGAACCAACCTCTGAAGTGTATCTTAACTTATAAATGTTCTATTCACTCAGGTTCATTGTTAGTCAGACTCTTGGGGAAGGCCTGCTATCTGTGCTTTTAGTCAGTGCAGATTGAAACTTTGCAACGGTGTCTCCCATCTCTCCTTGCCAACCACTCAATATTCTGCTGCCAGCACAACCTTTCTTTTCTACCGTTACTTGATACCCCACACTTGATCTACTTTGGATCCAAAATCAATTATGAATCCTCAGTAAATCGTGAGTCCAGGCTGATTCCCTTTCTGCTCTGTACTTCCCATTTCCCTCTGCTTTTCTCCTTTTCTCACTGTCATCAGATTGAGCCTTCACCTATCATGTTCTTGTGTTATGTCAGGTCTGAGCAGAGCAACTGGGACAGTTCCTTTCTCTCACCATCTGTGCTCTCTAGGAGGTTAATGTAGCAATATTTGTAACAATTAGTGGAAAGGAGTCTTCTTTTTGAGCCTTCTTAACTAACTACAGTTCTGGACTTGTCTTTATCTTAAGGTTTTTGGCATTTAAAAATAGAATTCCAAGACCACAAAATATTTCAGTGATAAAGTAAAAGCTTCTGACATTTAACTTCCACAATAATAATGACTTTCAGTTATTGTGCACCTACCATGTGCAAGGCATTATTCAGGGGTAAACTGTGTGTAACATATGTGCAGGGTAAGTAAGTTTTCAGGGTTTTTATTACCTTTCCACCATGAGCTCTTGTGACCAGCACCTGTGATATTGCACCCTCCCCATGATTGTGTAAGCCTGGCCCAGTGGGTGTGCGCATTCATGAGTGGGCTCATCTGGGTCTCGGAGGAAAGAAAAGGGCCCTATCTTGGGCTAGGAGAGGAGGAAGGAGAGAAGAGAGCATTTGAGGCTGGGGGTGTGTCTGTGTAACTGCTAGAACCAAAAAAGACCTTGAACTACAACTGGTGTCATGAACAGGCATCATGAACATGCACTGCAATATGACATTAATTTATTAATACAACAAAGCTGTGTTTATAACCCCCATTTTTACAGGTGAGGAAGTTGAGGTAGACAGATAAAAGGTTTTTACATGATTATCAGCTTCAAAGTGGCATAAACAGTATTTGACCTTAAACAGTCTAACACTGATAATGTTTATTCTTCATCCCTCCTACCCAATGGTGGGAAAAACTTGCTTTTGAAGCAGGAAACTGTGATGAGCTCTGACCCTGCTATTTATTAGGTAGCCATTTATGGGGAGAGGGGATGGGAAACTCAGTTTCCTTACTGGTAAACTGAAGACAAAGTGGGTTGATGTTATGTCAGATGTGAATGTTGTATGTATAAGTGCTGTGTGAGATGGACGTAAAGGCTAGAGGCAGAATGAGTAGGTCTCCTTAGGACATTCTCCTTGGCATGAAATGTTGACATTTGACATGTAGATTTGAACCAAAACACCTGTTGTGGCTGCAGGGTGCTGGCAGTAGAAAATCCCCTGATGCTGGGTCAAGTTGATAGGTTGCTTCTACACTACTTCTGCTACGTTCAGACTAAAAAACACTTAGATTTTTGCCAATTGGAAGAGCATACACATCTATGAAGGGTCTCTGAAATCAACCTCTTAATATTGGAGTTCTACTTATATCGATCTACTTGTTTTCACTGCAGTTTGATGCCAAGTTGCAGGAACCTCACTGCCCCTGAAATCAGGGCACTTTAGGTGAAGCACAGAGAGTGTGATGTTGGGTCTGGGGAGCCTTCAAAGGAACATCATCATCCCTTCTCAGTTTTCTATGCCAAACTCCTGAGCAGCTTGATTTCCAGGGAAAAGGCCTAATTGGTATCTTAAGTGGGAAACAGCAAGGCATGGTGCAAAGAAAGAGCTCTGGGACTTGATTGCTGGCTCTCCAAAATATCACCAAATTACCTGCAGTGAAAACAAAGCTGAGTTTGTTGCTTGCTTGGTGGAATTACAGTGTCAGCAAAAAGGATGAAGTTGGGATATTCATGAGGTTATGAGGGGGTCTTGATTAGGACTGGCTGAGGATTTAGTTTGTCATAGGGAAACAGTAAGGCAGGCATTTCAAGGATCAGGCAAGAATTTCAAGGGAGCAATAGTCATTTGATGCCCATCCATTGAATAACTGGGTAATTTCAAGTTGATTTTTGGGAATTCCATGAAAAGGATGTTCAAGTTATTTGCAACTTTCATCTTCTGGGCCAAGAAGATAGCAGAATAGTAAATGAAATCAACTGAATAGTGTGACCCTTGGAAATAGCTTACCAGCTGTATGACTTGTAGAATGAAGATACTCTTAGCTATTTTCCAAGATTTTTTGAATCATATAATATATGCACAATACTCAATTTTATTATTTCCTGTCCTACACCTATTCACACAAAAAAGGGTTCCTTGCAAGCAAAATAGTGTGTCCATCTATGACTCTGTTAGGGTTGCAGATAGTTGAATTAACTATAATGAGTTTATGCAGAAATGAAATTACTATAAGTTTTGGTACTGAGTTGATTTACTGAGTCACTGCAGGGCTCATGGGCAGACTCTTGGCTGAACTTTCTGGAATAGCTTCCAAAGCCACCTTGAAGTAGTAGCCCTGTTTCATCATGAAGTTGCTGCCAAAGGTGATGCTTTAAGAATCTCAGTGCTATAAGCAAAACTCAGCGCAGCAAGGCAGCTGTGCGGTGCCCTGCCTTTCTCTGCACATGATTAGCTCTAACTCAAAAATCTTTTGCAGTGTTTCTACTTGATGCAACCCAATTCACACACCAAAACCCCAGTGGCAAGGATATTAGGGAAATTTTTACAATCATATACTCTACCCCTGAGCTATACTCCTGGGGATTACAGTTTTTTTGATTTCCAATCTCTGAATACTAGAAAGAGGTTGGACTGTGTTGAGCAAGGAAGTTTACATGATCCACCACAACTATGAAAACTTTACCATCAAGTCCTGTTGGCTCCCTGAGTGAGAAACAATAGGTACAAGCCTCTCTGCTTTCTCAATCCTTATCATTTCACTGCCCATTAGCCCCTTAACCTCCAAAAGAAGTAGAGGCTTAGGAGAGAGAAATAAATTGCTCTACTTTGTGCTTTGCAGAGAAAAGAGGAAAGGTTAAAAATTAATGGTTGCTAGTGTAATGTACCAAGTACCAGAGTTGAAGAATTACACCTGAGTGTCTAGTCAGGTTCATTGTCCTTCTGCCTGCCCCCTTTGGACAAGCTGCTTTCCCCCCACAACCCAGGTATAATGCATGTCCCTTCTCTTCTCCTCTCACCTCCAGCAAACCTTCCACTTAGCTTACTTTTTCTTTAGTCATTCATTAAACATGGTCCATCACACAGCTGCATGAGAAATAGGCATCCCTATTGTGCACCCAGAGGTTTCCCACCACCCTCTTGCAGGTCCCTTTGAGATCTATTCTCAGGATGTAGAGGGTGGTGTGCACAGAGAGTAAAGTATGGGCTTTGCCTTTGGCTAGTTCATTGTCTTGCTATGTGTAGTAGTTTGCTAGGGCTGCTTGCCAAAATACCACAGATTGGGAGACTGAACAGAAATTTACTTCCTCTAGTTCTGGAGGGTAGAAGACCAAAAACAAGGTTTATTTTCTCCTGAGACCTCTTTCCTTGGCTTGCGGATGGCCATATATCTACCTGTCAGTCTGCCTTTCTACTTACTTATTTTTGTAACATTGGTTTACAACCAGTGTTGAGGTTCACACCTTCTCAGATGTGTGTCATCCAGGCATGCCCAACATCAATGCATCCATAGTCCTTAACCCCAGACCACTGGACCACTGGACCCTTTTACTCCCTTCCCCACTCACTCCTCAATTCTATAACCTCAATTCAGCAGCCATAAATCACTTGGGATTTATCTTTCTTCTTCTGACCAATCTCCTCCAGTTCCATTTATGTTGTCATAGATGGCAAGAGTTCATTTCTTATATATATATGTATATATATATATATATATATATATGCTACAATAAACATCGTACTCTGAACATCATATGTCTCAGGTAGATACTTGGAAGTAGAATTGCTGGATCATATGGCAGATCCAATTTTAATAATTTTGAGAAATCTCTACACTGTTTTCTGTAAGGACTGGACTAGTCCACATTCCCATCAACCGTCTAGGAGGACTCCTTCACATCCCTGCCAACCTTTCTTATTTCTGTGTTTCTTTTTTTTCCAAAATGTGGGAGATGGTGGTCTTCCTGCTCTGTCCTTCTATGGCTTTTTCTTTGTGTGCATTTCCCTGGTTCATCTCTTTCTACAAGGACACCAGTTCCATTGGATTAGGAGCACATCTTCTGACCTCCCTTGGCCTTGATTAGCCTATAAAGGCTGTATTCCTACATATGGTCACTCTGGAGGATTAGAGCTTCAACCTATGAATTTTAGAAGGGGTTCATAATTCTGTCCATAAGCCCGTGTTATCTTAGACAAGTTATTTAACCTCTGGCTTCAGCATATACAGCTTCCTTTCAGTTCCTTGGTTTTGTTCATCATTTCAGGGGAGAGTTTAACTCCTAAATGAGCATTGAAGGGACAACTTGTTTTCTACAGTGAGACCTGTGTGCTGTGCCACTGTCTTTGTGACCTTGTAGAGTCATACTTACTGGGCTTCCAGTATCCTTCTAGTATTTTCCATACTCACTGCACTGTGTTTGTAGTGATTTATTTGCCTATCTTCCCATAGTCTTTGCAGACCCAGCCTCCTTTCTTTCTTCTTTGCTTTAGCAGGAAAGGCCAAATCAACCCTGCATGATTTGCAAATAGGAAATACCAAAGTGATATTCAAGCTCTCATTTTAATTTCTGTTTGCACATTTTACCTCCAGCAAGCCTTGCACCTGCTCCTCCTTTTATCCTCATTGCTCACTCGGTTACCCCCCAAAACCAGCTTATTTTATTTCCAGTGATAATGGAAACACATCAGATAACATTTGTGAGGTTTAAGAAGTACAACACTGAGCAATCACACATGTTATTACAAAGATGAGCTATGGCTTCTGTTAGGCAGCAGAAAGGGGCCTTTCTGGAAGGGAAGGTTAATGTTCATTTTCCCAGTTAAGTATAAAAAGGTCATAAGGAGCAATAAAATTTTCATAGCGTTTATGCTGCTCCCCTTGTTTCGCCTGTGCTCCCAGTCCCATCTCAGGCAGGAGGTAGATGATTTAGAGCCTTAGCTGATCTGCATAATCCATTAAAATGTCACTTTTTTAATTGCAGAAGCTATTCCTCTGAAGGCACACCTGCTGCTGCTAGAATTTATAGCGAGGACACAGTGTGATTTGTGTCTGGCATGAATGTAGCCACCTCTGCCATCTCAGACTGCCCTCAATAATGTTTCAGTGCTCGCCCAGAGAGACACAGGAGGCAAGCAGAGATGATTCCCCCACCAGGCTGCTCTGAACTCCCCTCCTACGATCCCTGGGGATTTACTTCTCTCCTGTAGGAATTGCTGTGTTGGTGCCATGTTTATATAGGAGAGAATTCTACATGCAGTATCCAACAAGAGTGGATTTTGAGGACACCTTGGAAACGAATGGCTCACAGCAAATTGGTGATCATAGTTGCTGAAGCCGAACGTAGGGTACAAGAAAGGACGCGAGAGAGATTGCTTAGCTACAGCAGCTAAGGATTGACTAGAAGGATGGACTAGGCAACCCTTTATTCATAAAGGAAGGGGGTATTTATAGAGTACAAAGCACAATTCACGATGAATTTCACAGGAAGGCAAATGGTGAGGGTGCAATAAAATTGGGTAACATTGGTTCTTGTGAGGTAATGGAGGGCAGGGAGATCACTCACAAATTGGCTGCTATCTCCTAAGGAATGTTTTCTTAAGTAAACATTAGAGGAATGGCGATGCTATCCCTCTCCAGAGGTAGTCATACCTGTCCTGTCTCCACTGTTCCTGAGGCAGATGAGATGGTGAAATAGTTTCCTCATTTCACAGCATGAACCCAGTCTAGTCTGTAATAGTACCCAATAATAGTTAGTCAAAAAACTGCAGAAGGAGCCACTGGGGTAGGAACTGGCTGGAACAGTATAGAATCATTGAGTTCAAGAAACCCAGGGCTTTTTGTCTCTAGCCAGAGTTTAAGGACCCTGATACTGAACTTAGGTCTCTGAGATGCTCCACAGAAATACTGGGGCTCCTAGAATTGCAACAGGCAGCTGAGAGCAAGATATGGTGTTGCTAGACAGGACATAGGCAGAGTCGGAGAGCAGAGGGAGGCTGGTGGGGTTGTAAAAATCATCTGAAAGGCAGAAGCGTGAAGCCTAAATTCCTGGAGTTTAAGAAACTAGATGAAGCAAGTGCAAGGGCTCCCAGATTGACTGTTGTTCAGAGTCTGATGCTTCTTCCCATATGAATAACCCAGGCCCTGGAGAGTCTGACTTGGCAGGTGCTTGTGGCAGATGTGAAGCCAGCTGTGTGAACTGCCAAGCTGGGGAAACAAGCAAAGGGGGAAGTAAGTGGGAGCAGCATGACCCTGTGGAAAGAGCCTGGACTTGGAATGACACAGAGTTTGAGTCTCACTTAGGCAAGTCACCACTGGGAACTCCATTTTCTCAACTCTTTTTTGACTATGACTTCTTAGCCTCAGAAATGGGAAAGTTAAGTTACATTTCCATGACTCCTATGTTGGTCTGGGTGCCAGCGAGGGCCAGCCAGTGTGAACTTGTCCACACTTCTGCCATGCTTTTTCTCCAGGCCAGTCCAGTCCAGGCATGGCTGAGTTAGCTGCTGCTGCTGCTTCTTTTCCTCCTCCTCCTCCTCCTCCTCTTTCTTCTCGTCCTCCTCCTCCCCCTCCTCCTCCTCCTTTCTTCTTCTTCTTCTTCTTCTTGTATCCTGACTCTTTGACATGGCTTTGGATGTGTTCCTGGAAGCTCTGTCTCTAGAGGCTGTTTTCCCAGGCCTTTCAGTAAATTTGTTAAACCACTTGTTATCCCTAGAAAACCCCTTCCTACTTATTTGGGCTTCTCTGTGGTGAAAATGTGACTGATACATGGGGCTGTGCTGGCTTACTCAAAGTGTCATTAGGAGTGAAACATGTGAAACATCCATAAGGAGCTGACCTTCAATACAATTTGTTTCTTTTTCAGAGAGCACATTTCCAAAGAGAGGATATTGGAGGGGACATTGGAGAATTGTCTATCAGTCAGGGAGTTAGTCACACCTGAAGAACCTGGCATACTTCCCAACATTGAAGTACATAGTTGGGTGAATCTGAGCTCTGATCATTCAGCCTGCACCTGCAAGGTCTAGGCATCAGGCTGGACCACTATAAAGTCCATGTCCCAAATATACGCTGGCAGAAGAGTGTTCTTTGAGATGACCTTCTGTCAAGGACAAGTTCTGGAATCTGACAGGACAAGTTCAATGTCACCTTGTTGGCTTAAGTTAATAACTTCCACTCTCTGAGCTTCAACCTTCCCACCTGTAAGATGGGACTATAAAGAGTAGCAACTTAGTATAGTAATGACTGAACAAATTTATGCATTTGAAAGGCTCAGCACAGGCTGATATGTAGTGAGCGTGTATCCAGTAGCTGCTAGTTGTTATTAGGATGCCAGTGATTACTTATCTACAGTGATCAGCCTAGGAAGGCTTTTGCCTTGAATGTTTGTCACCATTTCTCCTGGCTAATTTTGATAATGGGCTGCTATTAGAGATATGAATGTCTCAGAATATTCTGACATCAGTGCTCTAGATAAATAGGTACAATTTCAGGGTCTAGTTTATTTAATTGATTATATTCTTGTGATTCATTAAAAGATGATCAGATTTATAGTCTTAAAAATAAGCAAGATAACAAGATGACATTTCTCAAAATGACTGGCTATTTAACAACTTGATGAACAAAGACAATAATTACATTATCACGGATTCATTTTGAAAAAACAATTAGACTTTTGAATTTTAACATATTTGCCTTTTAGTACTGCAAAAGTGATGATCTTGATAGAAAAGCCATTTTTTAAAAGATTATCTGGATTCCTTTTGCCTTATAACTACTCCAGAGAAGGGATATGTAAGCTAAGAAGGTGGTTTTGAGCCGGGCACGGTGGCTCGTGCCTGTAAGCTTCAGCCTATGAAGCAGCTTGGGATCGCAGTTTGAGTCCTGCCTGGGGGACGTAGTGAAACCTAGTTCCAAAAAAAATATAGCTGGGCGTGGTGGCACCCAGCTGGATTACAGGCTATCTGGGAGGCTGAGGCTGGGGATTGCTTGAGTCTGTGGTACCCCAGGCAATGTGAGCCTGCAGTTCCATGGGCAAAAATATCGAGACCTGGTCTCAAAAAAAAAAAAAAAAAAAAAGGTGTTTTTGCTCCATGTTGAGCCATCCACGCGCCTTGGTTCTTTTCTCTTGCTGCTTAGCACGTCCTTAGATGCATTCTCTGCTCACGCAGTAGAAATTGACTTACCAGTTACAGATAATGTTCCAATTCAAAGCAAGGGCATGAAGAAGAGCATGGAGACATCATTTCCTTGTAGGAAATAAGACATTCCTTTTGTTCTTATGATAGGGTGTGCTCCCCCCCCCCATTGTCTCCTGTTTAAGATTGCAGATTTCGAGGACAGGTATGCTAAAATGGGAGAATGACCTTAGCTGGAATTTCCCTTCAGGGAGATGCTGGGTGAGAAAGAAGTGAAATGGTCAAGGTGAAACAGATTTCCTGGAAGGCGGGAAATCAGGGTATATAAAGGGTGTGCAAACAAAGAGAGGGATTCGATTTGATTCAGGATTGGATTGGATTGGATTGGATTGAGTTTCAGATTCGAATATGGAGACTGGATAGAGAGAGGTTCAGTGGAGGAGAGATGGGAATCGGCCTCTTGTAAAGATGTGAGCCATGTGAGCTTGGCGATGTGGCCACCAGGGGCCTGCAACCCTTGGCTGGCCCAGGCTGGCAGCATGTGTGCTGAATGCAGTTAAGGAGTTTGCACATTAGAACTCTGAGTTGGAGTTTGTTTTGCTGAGTTTGATTTGCGTTTGAATGAGGCCGTGCAAAAGTTAGGCCTGAGAAGAAAGTGAACTTTGCTGGTTCGGCACCATGGAGTTCCTGCTACCTGAAGGTGACAAGGAGAAGACAGCGTGGAAGACAATGAGGAGCAGTCAAAGAAACAAGTCTTCAAGTGTCTGGAGATGGACTCTGACTGGACATTGGTGACATGATCAGGACTGAGAGACTGAGGATTTTGGGGCAATCTGGGAAAGGACTTTGGACAATACTGAGAAAGATTTTGGACAATGTTGAAGTATTCTGAGTCTTACATGTTTCTTTTGTAATTATTAGGATAATTAGAAATCACTTTGTTAGAAATAAATTAGTCTGCAGTGATAGTCTTGCATTGGTTTGGTATTTTGTTTGAGAAGGTTGGGGATGGTGGTAAGAACCCATGAGTGGAAAGTTTAAACTGTGTTTTAAAGTTTTTCTTTTCTGCAGTTTTTGGAGCTGAAAGCAGAGAGTAGCTGGCTGGCTTTTGCATATCAATGGAAAAGGTGATCAGTGAAAATGCTAATGAAGAGTGTGTAGCCTGCTTTGGAGAGAGAAAAGCAGGCAGATAAGTGTAGTCAGTTAAGTAAAGTCAGAAAGTCTTCTTCATACCCAGTTTCACATATGCTCCTGGTGAGAACTTAGTCACAAGATCACACCTGTCTACAAAGCATTGTCAATTGTTTTCAGTTTTATGTTTATTTTTTATTTATTTTTTAGAGACTAGGTCTTGTTATGTTGCCCGGGGTTGTCTCGAACCCATGGACTCAAGTGATTCCTAGCCTCAGCCTCCCAGGTAGCTGGGATTATAGGCACAAACCAGGTATGAACCTGGCTCAGTTGTTTTTAAAAGTTACTAAGGACTAGGTACTATTTTAAACCCCTTTAATATACTGTTTCATTTAGACTTTCTGTCAACTGTGAACAAGAGAATTCATCAATGAGAAAACTGAGGCACAGAGAGAAGTAAAGTGACTCACCCAAGGTCACAGCAGTTAAGTGGAGGGCTGAAATTTCAAGTGGGTGTGTCATTCCAAGGCACATACTCATATCCACTGAGATCATAGACAGAAAAGAATGCCAAGGGGAATTGCAGAGAATCAGGAAGTCTGAATGCAGGTGGGACCTTGGCTGCAGTCTCTCACACAGTGCCCACTCAATGTGGTGCCACTGACCTCAAAATGTGAGGGTCAGAGAAAAGCCGCCATGCTTTCTCCTGGGTGCTCCCTACAGTGGTTGGGAGTGTCGGCTGTGAACTTTCTTTTCAGTGCTTAGATTTACAGTAAATTCTTATCAGACATCTTCAAGAGAAAGTAAATTTCAGATGTTATGATGTGTTTGGGTGGACACTGAACTGTTTGCAAATAGATTACAAAAATGGGGTAAAATGAAAATAGTTTCCAGCTCAATAAAAATCCTCTGGTGAGAAAATGTAGTCGTCATGGGTGGCCAGGCATTTCTGCTCATGAAGGGGGCATGGTGGTGGTTTGAGAGTATATGTAAGGTTTGGGTGGTCGGGGTCTTTGGTTGCTAGTAATGCTTACACCAACTGAGTCCAGTTTGAGGGATTCATTGAAAGGCTGGAAGAAGAGGGGGGTATAACTGGGCTTCATGAGAGAGGAGCCCTCAGGTCCAGGGCTGGCCACCTCTGTTAATATTCTGTCTGCCTTGCTCTCACTTCCCCTTCTATTGGGACCTTACCAACTTCTTTATGTGAAAACCTTCTCTGAGTCCCTGGTAGCCAGCTCCTGTACATGTAGCCAACCTGAGATGGCAGCATGGAGCCAGTGTCCCACACACACCTCACTGGAGCTAGCTCTGTGGCCCATGGACACCCTGATGGCTGTGAGATCAGGAGATAAGCCTCTTCTGGGGCAGACATTCACTTTGGGGCCAATCAGCAATAGGGGCTGGTAGTGAGCGACTTTGTTTTCAAGAGGTGGCACTGATTAGAGAAGGGACTATGTTTAGAAGATGCTTCTGATGTTGTCTTCCTCAGCTGGACAAACCAATGCCCATTTATTGGTCATTTACCTTGTGCAAGAGCATCTGCTATCTGAAATGGCAGTCAGTGAAGCTGGGACCCCAATATGGGCTATTACATTTTAGGCATTGGTACCATGAACTGTGTCTGGAAAACACAGAGGTAAAAGGGTACTGGGCTAAACCGGATA
>PVHY01008866.1:8630-59270 GCA_004024945.1 Uropsilus gracilis | reverse complement strand
GAGGCCGGGCACGGTGGCTCGTGCTTGTAAGCTTCAGCCTATGAAGCGGCCGGGGCTAGGGATCGCGGTTCGAGTCCCGCCTGGGGCCAGTAACGAGACCTAGTTCCAAAAAATAGCTGGGCGTGGTGGCGTGCGCCTATAATCCCAGCTACCTGGGAAGCTGAGGCTGGGGATTGCTTGAGTCCGTGGTACCCCAGGCAACGAGAGCCTGCGGTCCCACAGGCAAAAATAGCGAGACCTAGTCTCAAAAAAAAAAAAAACAAAAACCCACACCTGTCAGGAGTCACTTCCTATTTACCCCACTTTCCAATAACAACAAATCTGCTTATTGTCTATGTGAATTTGCTTATTTTGGCTATTTCATCCAAATCATATACTATATGGACTTTTGAGTTTGGCTTATTTCATTTAGTTTTGTGCTCTCAAGGCTAAACCATGATATAACATATACGAATCCTGCATGCCCTTTATTCATTCATGGCCAAATCAGATTCCATTGTATAGAAATACTATATTTATTCAAAAATCAGATGATGGACATTAGGGTTGTTTTACTTGACAGGCTTATCAACACAAGCAATTACCAATCTTTTTCATTAAGTCATCTCTGTAGATGTGAAAAATTATTTCTACTAGAGTATCTTTTTTTTTTTTGAGACTGGGTCTTGCTATTTTTATCCATGGAACCGGACCGCAGGCTCATGTTGCCCGGGGTACCATGAACTCAAGCAATCCCCAGCCTCAGCTTCCCAGGTAGCTGGGATTACAGGTGCGCGCCACCACACCCAGCTATTTTTTGGGACTAGGTATCACTGTGTTGCCCCAAGCAGAATTCGAACTGTGATCCCCAGTTCCAGCCACTTCATAGGCTGAAGTTTACAAGCTTACAGGCACAAGCCACCATGCCCGGCTGATGCTGAGTATCTTTTGATGTGATCACTAATCATGTCATATCTTCTTTGTAGAATTGTTCAGATTTTTTGTTCAACTTTCAATTAGATCATTATGTTTTTATATTTGAGTTGCAAGGGTTCTTTATATATTCTAGATACAAGTTGTTTATTGGATATACAATTTGCAAATATTTTCTCTTAATGTATGAGTTGTCTTTTACTTTCTTCCTGATGTTCTTTGAAACATAAACAGACTCTATTTAAAAAGCTTTATAAAAAATTATCCATAATAATCATTAAAAACTGGGGGGAAAACCCAGTTTACTGGGGGCAATATTTCTTGTTATCATGAAACATGTAACATTTGGGGATATGTAGTGATCTTGGGAACAAAGTGACTTCTTGAAAGTCAAAGTTTAATATTACAAAAGACAGAATTAAAAGATCTACAAATAAACTAGGAGAGATAAAAGTTTCCTGGAAAGAAAGTAGAATAGGGAACGTTTACATCACTTTTCACTTAAGAAAGGTAAAATGGCAATGTCAAAGAAAAAGGTCATCATTACAAATGAGACCAAGATGACTGTTAGACTCCATCTTCCTCAAGAATGCCTGGATCAATGAGCAGTTCTAGTCTTATCATCAGAGAGCCTGGTTACAATTTTCCCCCAACTCAGCACCTTTACCATGTATGACAACCACATGAACAGCCAGTGCACACCTTACAAGCACCTAGTGACCCTCCAAGTTGTTAGTAATATGCTCAGTGTGCTCAATCACTCTCAGAGCCAAAGCACAGAGAAGCTGAAAAAATTGTGAGCATCTACCTCATTGACAGGGAGGAGGCTCACTCTCCTGGAACATGAATAAAAATGTGAAAAGTAAAAATAAGGCACCATAATGAAAATAAATGGGGAGCTATCTGGAGATCATTTTGTGACACTGCAGAATCACGGAGAAGCTAAATTTTAGCATTATTAGGAAAATGGGAAACATACTTAAATTGATAAGACTGAAATGTAATATGGTAATACAATAGCATCATAGACTGTGTCAGTCAATAATAAAGTAAGAGCCACAAGGCATTGAATCTCTGTATGTCTTCAATCTAGATGTAAATCAATTCTAATTCTACATCTCTGCTAGATTTGTAAAAGCAGCAAGAACACAAAGGAATACTGGGTGAAAATAAACAGCAATTATCCTTAAAAGTTATCTGTATATGTCAGTTTGAGTGACTCATTCTCAAACTAATTTGGTTATTTTTATATAAAGGCTATCATATGATCAGTCTAATTGAATAAAAAGATAAAGTCCTCTTATTCAGGATATGACATGAAGGCAAAGAGTTTTGAAAACTAATGTATAATCTTGAGGAAAACAGTTTATTACTCTTACTACCCAAAACATACCTTCCACTCTGAAGCTGGATGTGGAGAGTGGTGAATGGCTCTGTACGAATAAGGTAGTGCATGACGCCAGCAGAATTTGAATAGTGAGTGCCATAATGAAATTTATCTATAGTTCCCATAGGATCCTCAAAATTTTCATATCTAAAAAAAAGAGACAAATTTTTAATATAATAGTAAATTAAATAAGGAAGATACAAGGTTGCACTGCTAAAACAGTTTTTAAGATGTACTTATTACTCCTTCAGTATCAATGTATTTTTATCATCAGCTCATATCAATAAATGAAAAAAGTTATTAATACTTTTTTCTAAACGATGAAATATCACTGATACTGGATTCTGGAACAGTTTTGCATTATGCAATAATACATCTTTACTATGGATAAATTAGAAAACAGAGTTATGAAAAAGAATAAACATAATTGTACTTTCTATAGAAAATATCTGTCAAACCTTAATGTTTAAAATTAGTATATAATGCATTGTAATATAAAAGTGCTATATAAAATTCACTGTTCAAATACTTTTTTCACTTAATATTTTTCTCTTAGTATCTTTCCAAAGACCAAATAAACTATTTTTTTAAATTATTTTTATCCTTTAAATCACAACATCGGTAAATGGTTATTGGGATATCTCCCCCTCCTCTTGATGGCCCCTCCGTTCACTTAGACCCTTTTCTCTTTGTTGTTTGCTAATCTGTTAAGACCATTAGTCTCTTTCTTTCTGTGGCAGTATTCTTTCACTGGGTGAGGGACTGTGTTCTTGAGACTCGGCGAACTGTGGTGGCAGGTTTTCAGTCACAAGCTTGGGTTAGGCAGCCAGTTTGTACTTATTTGTGCTCTGTCTATGTTTTGTCATTGCTGGCTGGCTGTCTCCTCCACTCCATTCTCTATGTTGTTTAGTTGCTTCTTCACCTTATAGCTTTGGTGTCTGGTTCAGGGGGTTTCAGCCCCAGACACTGTTGGTGAAGAACTTTCTCCATGGGTACAGGCATCTGTGAATGGCCATTGCAGATCATCTCCTCTCAGTTTGCAGCTTTCCTGTGGCCTTCTTCTCCTGTGGAATGGGGAGGGGTGCCTTGCTCTCTTAGATGATGTCTTGGAAATGGAATTTTGGCTCATCCAGTCTGTGTGAACGCATAGGTGTGAATCTGTGACAGCTTTTCTCCACAGTTGTTTTTTCATTCCCACATGCACTGGTTCTCTCTATAGTCCACCTTTTGTGTTCTGCTCAGACAAGTGGGTAGGAAGTTTACCTGGTCTATTACCCATTCTATGATGGTATTTGTACTATTTGTGCACTTCTCCCTCCTGAGGACTAGCTGGAATAAGAGTGAAATGGAAGGGGTGTACTGCAGCAACACCACCACTGTCCCCCATCCCCCCCACTCCCTGTGGGAAAGGGCCTGGATGGCTGGGCAGGCACAGTCTTAAACCCTAAATAAACTATTACTAATAGGTAAATAGTAGGTGAATAGTACTGCGTTGCACATATACACAATTTAACCATTTAAAAAAAATAAATTCTAAACAATACCTACTTAAATTTGCCAAAAAAGGTAAAGAGATTTGTAGAGAAGTTATTTGAAAGTAAACTGATACACTTTAAAGCAAACTAAGTGAAGGAAATAGCAGAATGATTATCAAAAGCAGTGGTACATTAAAAAAAAACTACTTGATTAGCCATAGTAGAAATCAATACAAATTCAAACACGCAATGGGTATCATTCAAAACAGATAAAAAGTACTTACTTTTCTCTCATAGCCTTGGCATTTTTATCATTAACTACTCCAATTGGTTTGGAAAGATCTCGAAATACTGAAGGATCATTAAGGTTCAACTCATCTGAAGTATAATCTTGTAAAATCCAGGGAAACTAAAGGAACCACATTTTGCAATTTAGACATTCCTTCCTAGAGAATTTACAAGTACATATCTAATATCAAATTTTTTTTTTTTTTTGAGACTAGGTCTCACTATTTTTGCCCGTGGAACCGCAGGCTCACGTTGCCTGGGGTACCACAGGCTCAAGCAAACCCCAGCCTCAGCTTCCCAGGTAGCTGGGATTACAGACGTACGCCACCATGCCCAACTATTTTTTTGGGACTAGGTCTCGCTATGTTATTCCAAACCGGACTCGAACCACAGTCTCTAGCCCCAGCTGCTTCATAGGCGGAAGCTTACAGGCACGAGCCACCGTGTCCGGCTTAATATCAAATGTTTATCTATGCACAGAAAAGATAACTTTTTTTTTTTTTTGAGACTAGGTCTTGTTATGTTGCCCAGGTCAGTCTTGAACCCGTGGACTCAAGTGATTCCTAGCCTCTGCCTCCCAAGTAGCTGGATTATAAGCACACATCACCGCACCCAGCAAAAAAGAGCATTTAAAAATACTTTTTCCGATGAATGGATGAAAAAGATGTGGTATATATACACAATGAAATATTACTCATCAATTAAAAATGACAAATTTGATGAATTTATGATAACATGGATGTACCTAGAAGAAATCATATTAGCAGAAACAAGTCAGAAAGAAAAAGACAGAAACCAGATGGTTTCACTAATACATGGACAACCAAATGAAAGTACACAACTGGGGGGTGGGAGGGAGCCAGCTGGAGTGGCCCGGGAGGAGAGGTGGTGGGTGACACCCAGGAATTACAATGATGTGAAATATATGTCTATATATATAGATTATTTAAAATAAATTAAAAAAAAAAAACTTTTTCCAAGACAGAATCCAGATGGTTTCACTAATACATGGGACATAGGAAAAACAAACAAAAGGCCAGGAGGAAAAGTCAAAACAAGCTAAAAAACAAACTGAAGTTCACAACTTGGGCGGTGGGGGAGAGTGCGGGAAGGAAGGATCAGGAAGGGGAGAGCTCCGGGGACTACAAAGATGTGAAGTAATTATCTATATAATAAATTCTTTCTTAAAAAAATAAAAATAATTTTCCCTGTTGCACGTTTATCATCATCTTTAGCTCTATAACCAGAAGCAGTATTTTCTGTATACCTCCAGAATCTTTTAAATAAAGCAGAAAAAGGGTTTTATTACTTAAGTATACATTATGTTTATACACTTTCTGAAACTAGCAAATATATACACTAAGACAAAGAGCTTTATTTTTTTAAATAAAAAATAATTATGAGGTAGTGTAGTCTAAAACTGAAAGGCAATTCCATATTTATGAGATTTATATAAAACTTACCACAGGATACTGTGCAAGATCATTATAGGTTCGTCCTGCCATTGTATTTAATTGGATGAGGTAGTCAAAATTTGATATCTCTCTGTTTACCCATTTCTACAAAGCATCAAAAGCAAAGTTAGCTTACTCTCTTGGAAACAGATAACTACAACTGACAGTACAAACATAATCTCTTCCTCCCATTATCTCTATCTTCTTTTTGATAAAAGGAATGAGACTTTTTAAAAGGGTTAATAAAAACATTAAGACCAAAAAAAAAAAAAAAACAAAATATAAAGACCATATTTTTATTAAATTCCCTTTCTCTTAAAAACTGGTCTCTAGATTAAGGAAGAGAAAACTCAACATACATCTTATAATAGTCAGAAAGATATTTATATAAATTCTTTACTACTTTAAAATTTTTAATTTTTAAAGACTGCCCAGCTTTCAAATTTCTTCATAGTTTAAAATCTTTGTAAATGCCCATATTTAAAAAACAGTTCTTAATATAGTACATGATCTACACATTTTAAGTTAACATTATGTTAACTATCCTCAGCCAGAATCCAGATGGTTTCACTAATATATGGGACATAGGAAAAACAAACAAAAGGCTAGGAGGAAAAGTCAAAACAAGCTAAAAAACAAACTGAAGCTCACAACTTTGGGGGGTGGCGGGAGAGGTAATGATCAGGGAGGGGAGAGCCCTGGGGGCTACAAAGTACATATCTAATATCAAATGTTTATCTATGCACAAAAAAGATAGCATTTTTTTTTTTTTGTGAGACTAGGTCTCACTATGTTGCCCAGGGTAGTCTTGAACCCACGGACTCAAGTGATTCCTAGCCTCTGCCTCCCAAGTAGCTGGGATTACAGATGCATGTCACTGCGCCCAGCAAAAAAAATAGCATTTAAAAATACTTTTCTGACGAATGGATTTCTAATAAAATGGTCTATGAGATTTTGTTATACTACATACAAAATTTTCTAAAAAAGACATAATCATTATTTTCTTTTAATCACCTCATTCTAAATGGTCTAATTACTGTATACACTGTAGGTATTCTCAAGAATTCAGACAGTGGATAACAATTACCTTTAAGTATACATGTATATATCTTTTGCTTTATATACTTATAATTTATATATAAATTTCATATATAATAATTTCTATATAATATATAAATATATATTAAATATATTATTAAATATATTTTGTTTAATAAAATTTAAATATATATAAAGCAAAATATATACTTACTGCGAGAAATGAATCTTGATGTATAATTTTATAGAAAGCCCACTTATAACTAACTTATGAGTGCCAGTTAACGAATCAGTATATAATGAAGATTATTTCACAGACAACAAATAATATACTTTATTGACTAAAGTTTGTTCCAAAGGCTACAGGAAAAAATATGCTAGTGGCTTCTGAACAAAAGCAATAGTGTATAATTATTAATGCATTAGTAAGAGGAAGGAGATAGGTAGCAAGCAGAAATTCTAACTGAGAGATTACTAACAGTCCTAGAAAGCAAACACAATGAACTTTCCTTGGGATTGGCAATGCAAACTCAAGAGACAGGATAGTGGTGACGATAAAACACACAAGGACATTAATTACTTTTGTCTGATAGAAGGATTGGTAATTTCCCCATTTTTGCTTAACATTATTCTTTTAAAAGGGAAAATTATTGAGAAAGAATTTGTAAGAAAAGCCCATGAACAAAATGATATGGAAGTTTGGGGGGACAGAGCACGATGAATGTGTAACAAACAAGAGTCATAGGTAATTCAAATGATTGATTTGAATGGAAGAATAGCAACTGTAATAATAACCAGAAGGAAATTTTACTTTTAAGTGAAAGTACAAGACAAAAAACGAACACAAAAACAGTGATGCTAAAAATCTCCTACCTGTGTCAGTCCTGATGCTTTGAATAACTCCTGTGGTGATCTAGTTCCATAAATATTTGAAGAATGAAATGACAACAGTCTACTATATACTTTGTTTCTAATCTATAAGAAAACAGCACGTTATAATTTAAAAACTAATCAAGAAAAACCAGGATTATGGCTTTTCTAACAGCTTTATAAAGATCAAATTCATACATGAGTTTTGTATATTCAGAGTTGTACAACTATCAACATTATCTAATTTTGGAACTTTTTTTTTTTTTTTTGAGACGAGGTCTTGCTATTTTTGCCCATGGAACCGCAGGCTCTCGTTGCCCGGGGTACCACAGACACAAGCAATCCCCAGCCTCAGCTTCCCAGGTAGCTGGGATTACAGGCGCGCACCACCACGCCCAGCTATTTTTTTTGGAACTAGGTCTCGCTACCGGCCCCAGGCAGGGCTCAAACCGCGATCCCTATCCCCGGCCGCTTTATAGGCTGAAGCTTACAAGCACGAGTCACCGTGCATGGCCTTAACTTTGGATCATTTTATTATCATAGAAAGATACTCCACACTCCCCATCATCATTCTCCAATTTCTATTCTATCTTATTCCCTGAAAACTTTCTAATCTACTTTCACCCTCTATCAATCTTCCTAATCATGACATTTCATAAAAATAGAACTAAGGTTTTTAACTTCTCTATTACACTAGGCTTGGGGAATCTGTCAAGCCATGTAGTTTTTTAGAAAGTTACTTTACATTACATAATGATCATCAAAAATTGAATAAGAAAACTATCTTACATCAGTTCAAACTAATTAAGTCATTGACTAATTATATTAAGAAATCGACTAATTCACTGACTCTCAACTATGTTTTAAAGATAATAATCTGTCCTTGCAGTCCTACGGATTATTCAGGGCTATACAAATATATAGTAATAAAATTCATCTGATTTGTTCCCTCATCTATTAAAAAAAAGTATAATTCAATTTGGAATTTGCCATATCTAATCTAAAGGTTGCTATGAAGTTAGAAATTATTTACAAAGACATTTAAAAATAATATATTATATAAGTACTATATTCAAGAGAACAATTGATTTAATTACATGGCAGGGTTCTTAAAAACACATGCTTTACATTTTTCTATGGGGGAAAATTTAGTTTTAATAGTAAAAGAAAAAGAATCCCTTTGTAAAAAGAGGAAAATATTCTTTAAACATTTTAATCAAATCATCCAGAGAAACCTGGATCCCACAAATGGACAGAAATTGAGTCATTGTCTGTGTTACTGTAGGTCATTTATTCAATCAAATGTCAAGACAGAATTGATGAAAAGATTTTACCCAGGTAAAATGGCTTTGCAGAGCTGTGCTCCTAATTGCTTACACACTGTTACTATTGTTTAACTGAACCCAATTTAATTTACCTATTAGCTGATATCTAATATTCTTCTTTAATATTTAATATACTACTTACTTCTTTATCTACACTATATGAAAACAATCACCCCCTAAACATGCAAACATAAATCCCAATGAAAAAATATATGTACTAGTTAGTCCCCAAGGTATCCATTTATAATTCAAATATTTTGATTTGATGAAGAGGTAGAGTCTAAAGTTGCATTAGAGCTCAGCAGCTGAAAATTTTTCCTAAGTTAATACTTTGGAGCTTCAAGAAAGGCATCAGATCATATACCTCTTTTTTGAAATTAAGAAAGTAGTTGGATTGGTCAACATGAAAAATTTCAAGGGCTGATCTCCTTAAGTTGTAGCGCCGCAAGTGAATCTCTCTGACTTGAGAATGAGGCCACTTGAAATCAAAGCCTACTCCTGAAAACAAAAGAATTTTGTAACTGAAGTACCATATAGAGTTACTCAAACTATGCAGAAAATATCTACTAGTTCCTGACAAAAGCACCACTTAGAAAATAAAAATAGCATTTTTATGACTCATGCTTTAACATGAGTCAAACTTTAAAAAAAATAATTAAAATGCAATCCCTTTAACACATATTGAAAAATTCATTAACAACCATAATGACATTTCATTTCTCTTTTACATGCTAGACTATAATTCCAGTCTTATTGCTTTCTTATTAATAATTGATAAGCTGAATACTAGTTTTAAAATTTTTATTGATTACATATACACACACACATAGATATTTTATATCGTTTATTTACCCCAAAGTTCTCCCACCATCATGTCACCCATGAACCATAATCCTGATCTCTTGTGCTCATCCCTCCTCTCATTTCACCTTCCCACTCTCCTCATCCCTTGCAGTATGGTTTAGTTCTGCTGTTAATCTGTTAGTTTTAACTTTTTCCCATCCTTATTTAACTATTGAACAAGGGAAATTATCCCCCTGAAACTCCTTACCATCTTCTTTTTCAATGCTGCCATCATGAAAGTAAATGTGCTGTGTAGTGATTTCCAGTCTGCCAGGAATTACATCAATTATTGTAATGAGTTCACAGTCTTCGGACAACACTAATTTTTCTTTTTGATCCTGTTCTTCTTTCTCATCACTGTAAAAACAAAACCAGTCAAACAAACAAACAAACAAACAAAAATACAGCAATATGTTCTGCATAAATAAAAAAGGAAAACACAATGAACAACAACTCTCATATCTATAAAATCAGTATTCAAGAAAGAGTATTTGAATTACCTATAAGAAATATTCTATCTCTATGACTTACTGTCCAAATAGTGTCACTACACAATAACTCAGTTTAAGAAGTTTTACATTAAATTTTAGAAATTTGTTAAAAATAAACAGAACACCCATCCCATCACCATCTATTATATCCCCTCTACCTTCCAGGTATATATTCCAGTCAGGGCAAAAACATAAGCCAGAAACTTTGAATGTATACATTATGCCACACAGAGATTCATTACAATTTTTTTTTTACTTTGTCCATTCTTCTGTTTGGTTTCCAAATATCACATATTTTTACATTTTAACTCTACTTGACCACTTAATAGAGAATATAGTTCCTGGCAGAAGATAGTTCAAACATGCAGTAATTCTAGTCATGTCATGTTATATTTTGGGATACATGAGTTGAACTATGGAACATATGAATTTGTGAATGAAGGATTACAAAGGTTAGTGGTATCTCATAAATAATTATGAGAAGTATTATTACTGATTTTTTTTTCTTTGTCATATCAACCCTGACAATGGACCAGGAGATAAGCAATACAAAAAAACTGCTATTTCCACACTTACTTAAAGTGAACTCATCTGTATTATGAAGACAGTTATCATTACAGTATCAGTAACAATAATTGGAATAGGATAATCTTTTTGGTGGCCTGGGAGATTTTTGACTGCCAAGTATACAAATATACCACCATTATTCAAATAAATCATATAAGTCAGCTGCTCTCAAATCCAAGATAATTCCTATCTGCCTATTTTCCAGGATAGAAATGACGAGGTCAAATTTCATTTCAATGCATTCCCATGTGGAAGCTCAGTATTATCAAGTTAACCTTAACAGTGTAATCCTTTACTCAGAGCAATGTTTTTTTTTTTTTTTTTTTACAGAGGGCAATTTCTAGCTTTTTTATTATTTTAATAAAAAGCAAATTATTTATATATAAATTTCACATCTTTGTAATCCCCAGGATTTACCCCCCTACCATTCCCCCTCTGTCCCGCCCCCCGCTATTTTTTTTTTAAATTAAATGTAAGAGACATTTTCTTAAACAGTGAAATTCCAACATTTATAGTAATAATATGGAGAAATAAATTATCTACAAAAGTAAATAGTCTAAAGAATACTTAGTATTTTAAGAAAAAAAGTACTTTGGCTCTCCAATTGAAAATGAATGGGTCTGTATCAATTGAATCCACTAGAGATTGAAGAAAATGAAATCCCAATTAAAAGATAAAAATCTGCTAAAAATACACCCATATAAACTTACCCAATTTCCTGAAAATAATCAAAGAAATTCATAATGACCATTAAAATTATATCAGCAAAAATCCTACTTATGCCAAGAAAGAAATAACTTCACTTATTTTGCAATATTAAAATAAATTCCTTTGCAATATTAAAATAAATTCCAGAAATACATGCCCCATGTACATTTATAATCCCAAAAACATGAGGCTGAGAACAAATCATGTTTTTATTAGCATGTATGCAATCTTGGCTACATGTGAGTTTCACAAACACAGAAGTCAGGGCACATACATAAACCACAAAATTTGAATGCATACCCTCGTCACATAGAGATTCATTTCAAGCAATTATCTTCCTCAATTTTATAATCCTATTTCCCACTATACAAAAAAATTTTAAAGTCTCTCAAATACATACATATTAGCTTTGGTTATGTCCTCTTCAGGAAGGTCTAATTTATCCTCCTCCATGTCACTAACTTTTACTTGTTTCACTACTTCCAAAAGCAAGGAGTCACTGGAAGGCTGTGAGTGCTGAACACCTACTTAAAAACAAGATATTGAAAAATATATTAAAAATTAATCATTATGATGCACACCTAAAGCTAATACAGTGTTATATATCAATTATAGCATGATAATTAGAAAAATGACAGCAAATATTTTAATGATATATTCATGCAATGTACTTTTTTTGATTATTCAAATTCTGTAACTTACAAATGTAAAGATACTTGGCAAATGATATTCATAAACATTCTTTCTGATGATCAAGACAACAAACTATTATTATGAGTTCTATATTTAAAATGTTACAAATAATAGCAACTTTGTGGGTTGGTCCATAATGTAAATTCTGTACTCTTGTTTATTTGCAATGAGATGTTTACAAAGCAGTACTGAGGTCAGTGAAACAAATAATATCTAAATACTATATAAACAATAAACCCAGACTTCTAGAAATTGATGAAAAATACTTATATAGAAATATATACTTATATAGTTAGCAAAATATTTTACAGTGAATTCTTTTTTTTTTTTTTTCTCAGAAACAAGGTCTCGCTATGTTGTCTGGGGTTGTCTTGAACCTACGGACTCAAGTGATCCCCAGCTTCAGGCTCCCAGGTAGCTGGGATTATAGCCGCGTGTCTACAGTGAATTCTGAAGTACACTTTAAAGAACTTTAAAGGGGGGCAGGAGGATTGGGGCTAGGGATGAAAAAAAAAGAACTTTATTTAAAGGGCTTCAAAAACTACACTTGCTTTATGAAACTTTCAATTTCACTTTGAAATGTAGAATTTTTTCTTCTGTACAATATTACTGTCATCATTATACTTTAGGATATGTCTGAAAAATAGATAAAGACTAAAACTAAGAGATAGGAAAAAAGAACAGATACCTGTTTCCCTGGACTTAAATAACTGAGACCAAGAAGAAATATAATACCTGTGCACAAGTACAGAGGGGTGAAAAAGAGCAGGTATTTTCTGTTGTGAAACCTACCAGCAAAAATGAAGGAGGAAACAGGGAAAACTATCCCTTAAATATTACTAGATTCAAGTCATTTACCAAAACTTGGCTGCTGGAAGAGGAGACGAGTCAAATTGCAAGTGGGGAAAGAAAACAGCTTCAACATACATCTAGGGAGGACAAGAGATATGTACTAACTGTTCCTATTCCTTCGAAGTCAGTGTGTGTATTATGTGCAGGCCATTATTTTGCATTAAAGTAAACCGCTGTCTGAGTAATTTTAGAATATAATATTCTAAATGGCAGTATCATATAGCTCTCTTGGTGATTTTATGGCATCAACTATATAAGCCAACATAATACAGCAATTTAAAAAATGCAGTACTCATTTCCTTTACAAAGTGGTGATTTAACACAAGGAGTAGAGGTACCTGCGGAAAAGTAATTCCAATTGAGTATGCACATGAATACCAATGACTTAGAAAATGTGGGCATTTCACAAACATGGTCCTGTTTTCAAAAAGTTGGAGGCACCAAGTCATGGTTAAGAAGGAAAAATTTCCTAAAGAGTTATTTTTAAATATTGCTAGCCTATGTATTTTTAAGCATTTTTTTTTCCAGAAAAAGGTAGTGGTTCATGTAAGATACAAGGTTCTAGAGTTCTTTAAGAACAAATCTTAAAGGAAAGGTCCAAAGGAGTGTTACAAGTTCTAAATATGTGTATCATTTGCCTCAGTCTTGACAAAAGGCTAAAAGAGATTATATTCCACTGTATCATAATGGATACAGAGTCAAGGCATTTCACACTAAGTGCAGTATAACTATATGATTATAATTTACTTTTTCTTTGAAAAATTGCAATCAATAAGAACAAAGTCACCTTAGTTTGAGGCAAAAAACAACAGCATCTAATATATAGAGCCACTTAAATAGAAATTATATCACTCTTCTCTCATGAATAAGCAATTCTGGAACAGTTAATGAAAACAATAACCAATTCTACCATCACCCTCACTATCTTTAACAAATAATCAAAGTTACTGAAACTCACCTAGGTTATCTCTCAGAGCACTGGCTTCACTGTGGGTTTTGAAGTTATAATTCGGTACCAATTTAAGTCTCATGCGGGAATAATTTTCTACATTAGCTAGTTTCCAGTGAATTGCATGTTGTTTCCTACCAAAATTCACAAGCAAACAAGTAAAATTATATCGTTTGAAAGAACAAATACTGGTTAAACAAAACAGAATAAGAAAGTATGAAGAACATTACATTTCTTAGCATCCATCTTAGGAAAACATGCAAATTCATTATCTCATTTGACCCTAAAAACCATGAGAGAAAACCAATGCATAGGTACAGTTTACATATAAGGCTAAATGATTTGTTCAAGACACCATATGGCTGCAGTAACATAAGTAAGATATGAGTATAAATCTTTAGACTATGACTTAGCGTCTCTACTTTTTACACTGTTAAAGTCCTAAGTAGTTACACAATAAGGCTATTAGAAATAGTTTTCAAAATGAAATAGTAATTTAACTACAAAGACAGTAATAATTGCAAATGTTTCAAAGATCTAAATATAAGAATTAAAACTCCTAGAAGAAAAGAAAGAGGTAAAACTTCATGACTTTGGATTTGGGAAGGATTTCTTAGGTATGACATCAAAAACACAAGCAAGAGAAAGGAAAACACAGATGAGACTTCAAAATCAAAAACTTTTGAATACCAAGGACTTTCAAAAAAGTAAACAGACAGGCAATTTTTATAATTGTATACCTGATCAGAGTCTATTACTGAGACTATACAAAGAATTTCCACAACTCACCAAAAAGTAAAAAAAAAAAAATCTGATTTAAAAATGGGCAAAGGACTTGAATAGCTAGTTCTCCAAAGATATACAAAAAGCTAATAATATGAAAAGATGGTCAACATTTTTAGGCATTAGGGAAATGCAAATGAAAATCATAACATATAAGGGGGGGGACATGAGCCCAGCCCACCAGGAGACGGCCACGTGGCGGCAGTCTGTGTCCCAGGTTCCTGGCCCTCGGACCTCCCTTGCCAGCAGGGAGCGAAGGGGGGGGGGTCAGGCTTCTCTGGTGAGTCCCCCAGGAGGGGGGATGGGGTGAGGGAGCAGCCCCCACCCGCCAGTAAGTGGCTGCCTGGTTAGCAGCCACTTACAGCCTGGCTCAGCAGGCTGTGTTGCCCCTGGCCCCTAACCCAGGGGCCTGGAAAGGCAAAAGGTGGTCTGGGCAAACGGGCCAGTGGTGGGCGGGGGGGTAGGGTAGGAAGGCCCCTTTCATTTCTCTCTTATACCAGCTAAACTTCAGAGTACTCAGAATAGGTGCAACACCAACCCCAACATAGAACGGGTGAGGGACCATGCAAAAGTCCAGCCCACAGATCTGAGCTGGACACAACAGATGGACAACCAAGAGAACCAGTGCATGAGAAACTGGAAAAACAACTGTAGAGACACGATGTCATCATGTGCACTTCTGCGCTCACTGGGCCAAGAAGACTCCAGACTTCATTTTGGAGTTATCTTCAAGGAGAGCAACACACCCTCCCCTCATTACGGGAGAGGAGAGGAAGACCAAAGATGGCATAATGGGCCCCACATCAAAACTGCAAACTGAAGCAGAGGAGATGATCTTCAAAGGCCCTTTGCAGACGCCTGAATTCACAGAGAAACTACTAGACCAACACTGGCTGGGGGCGAGACACTCTAAATCTGACACCAGAGCCATAAGGAAAAGCAGCAAAGCAATGGAGATGGGATTAGAGAAGAAGGCCTACAGCAAGAAAACATGGACAGATCACAAATGAATATAACCTGGCCACCCAATGCAAACTTAAGACTGAAAATCTAACAGCAAGGTTCACCTGGACCCAATAACACAATCCATCACCCAGAGAAAAGACATCACCATAGGGAAGAGACTAATAACAAAGAATGGGGTTTGAGAGAATGGAAGGGGAACCAGAGGAAGGAGAGAGGGGGGGAAAAAAAGTAAGTTAAACACATAATTACTAGACGACCTAGCAATTCCGCTGGTCAGTAAATACTCAAGAGAATTAAAAAACAGGTGTGTATATACATATATGTCATAAGTATATATATATATATATATATATACTTATACATATTTATTCAGCAAAACTTATGATCAGTAAATAAACCACAAAATATTCAAATACATAGTATCACTAACTCTGGCTCAAAGAGACAATGTCAGGAAGACAGAAGTGAACTGATTCAAGACTTAAATTGTATCACAGGGAAAAAGGGAAATGAGTCCATGTTGAAAAACATATAAAGTTTTAATCTACCAATCATGTAACTCACCAAAAAAAAAATCTAATTAAAAGCAACTCTTTATAAGTTCAATATTTAAAAAACTAGACTGGGGAGACTAGTGACTCAAAAAGTTCAAGACAAGAATACTAAAGATAGAAGGGTATTTTATAAATGATCCACTCCTACCTTTCAGCCCAAGGTCCCCTTTCACATGTAAGATAGAGCTTTATTGCTTTCCAGCGTCTCAGAGTTGCTAAGTGTTGACTGTTAAACTGTTTAAGAATATTGTTATACCTCAAGTTCTCTTGACGTGCCTTTCGATTAAATGGCACCACAAAGAATTCCTGAAATAAAATAAATAATAGCATCAAGTCATATACTCATGGATATATTTAAATTATAAGTCATAACTTAAAGAATTTCATCTGAAGATGTAAGAAAAAAATTAATAAGTAAATGAAAATAATTGCAAAGACAAAAAATACAGAATTTGACCCCCAAAAAAGCACACAGCTAAAAAAAAAAGGAGAAGCTCTGAGAATGAAACTTAACTTTGCTAAGACTTGATCCTGTCCTAAGAATCTATGCTGCTGGATGGCTGTTTGTAAAGGCAGTATTGGAATAAAACACAAATATGCCAAGGAAAAAAAAAAAAAGAGGGTCCTCTCCCTCTTGTTCCAGTTTTTGAGACTAGGGCTCCATATTTTTGCCCGTGAAACTGCAGGCTCACATTGCCAGTGGTATACCATGAACTCAAGCAATCCCCAGTCTCAGCTTCCCAAGTAGTTGGGATTACAGGCACGCTCCACCATGCCCAGCTATTTTTTGGGGGGACTAGGTCTCACTATGTTGCCCCAGGTGGGACTTGAACCACTATCTGCCCAGTCCCAGTTGCGACTCCATAAGCTGTCGCTTACAGGCATGCGCCACCATGCCCAGCTAGGGTGGCCTGTTTTCAAGTAAGGATAAACTAAAAGAATTCATTATGCTGGATGAACTAAGTGCAGACAGAAACAAATCCATTATAGTTTCACTCATCTGTGGATATTAAAAACAAACAAACAAAACTTAAGTTATAACAACAGAATGGTGGCTACCAGAGTAAAAGGAGGAGGAAGTGTATAAAAAGGGGTTAATTGATTGGTGGTAGATAGTGAATGATATTTGGTGGTGGCTGTGGTAAGAAACTCATCTTGGAACCTATGGAATATTGTAAACTGTTACCTCAGCAAAAGGAAAAAGAAATGATTATGTTTTCTCTTCAAATCAAGCATCCTGTAGTTTAAATAAACTTATTTAAATGAAAAAAGAGAAAAAACTGGATTCTCTTATTTTATTAAGACTATTTTAAGCCTGGTATGTTGGTGCATGCCTATTGTCCAAATGCTGGGAGACAAGAGACTTGGGTTAGCTTGAGTTCGCGGGTTCAAGACTACCCCAGGCAACACAGCAAGACTTGGTCTCAAAAAAGCAGTCAGGCATGTGATGGTGCCTATAATCCCAGCTACCTGGGAGGCTGAGGCTGGGGATCGTTTGAGTCCCTGGTACCCCGGGCAACATAGGAAGACCTAGTCTCCTAAAAAAAAAAAAAAAAAAAAAAAAAAAAAAAAAAAAAAAAAAAAAAAAAAAAAAAAAAAAAAAAAAAAAAAAAAGACTATTATAATGATGTATATGATTCTAACCATAATGTATTTACATTTTTTAAAATAAAAAAAAAAATAGGGGCTGGGCATAGTGGCACATGCCTGTAAGCAGCAGCCTAGGAAGCTGTAGCCGGGGCCAGGGATTGTGGTTCGAGTCCCACCAGGGGTATGTAGTGAGACC
Source organism: Uropsilus gracilis (assembly GCA_004024945.1). NCBI lineage: Eukaryota > Metazoa > Chordata > Mammalia > Eulipotyphla > Talpidae > Uropsilus > Uropsilus gracilis. The sequence goes on along the minus strand of PVHY01008866.1, from coordinate 41,329 downwards.
TAGTTCTAAAAAAATATAGTTGGGTATGGTGGCACGTGCCTGTAATCCCAGCTAACTGGGAAGCTGAGGCTGGGGATTGCTTGAGTCTATGGTACCCTGGGCAATGTGAGCCTGCAGTTCCACAGGCAAAAACAGCGAGACCTAGTCTCTAAATAAATACATAAATAAATAAAAATAAAGATGTATAAAATTTGAAAAATAATAAAGCAACCTAACACAGGGTTTTGTATTCAGAATTATCAGCCTTATATTGTTAAGTGAAATGATTTTTTCCTACAATCTTTAGCATCTGGAATGCTAATTTCAGGCATCTAGAATGATGTATTCTACAATGCTGCTATGAGATTTTTGGCAGATATAGAATTTCTATATAATCTTATTATCAGAAAATAGTTTTATATCTTCCTTCCCAATTTAAATGTCTTTCCTTTTCTAGTCTTAAAACATTTTCTAGAATGTACAGGAATGATTAGGAGTAGTGAGAGTGGACATTCCTGTCTCATTTTTCAGGGAAAGCACTAAGATTTTTACCTTTAAGTCTAAAGCTAGCTGGAGGATTTTATAGGGTCCGAGTAGCTCCCTTTAATTTCTAGTCTGCTGAGAGCTTTGATCACAAATAGATATCTACACTTTGCCAAATGTATTTTCTGCATCCACTGATAGACAACATGTAGTTTTCCTGATAAATCTATTAATGTGGTATCATTCTGCTAGTTATCAAATGTTGAACCAGATTCAAACACTTCTTTATAATGCATTATTTTTTATATGCTGTGGACTTTAGTTTGCACCTATGTTCCCAGGACATATTGATCATTAGTTTTTAATGTATTATTTTTACAGCTTCAATATAGAGATTATATTGCCCTCAAAAAATAACTTGGGAAGTGATGCTACTTTTGTATATTCTGTAGAGATTATGAGGAAATGGCATAATTTTTCCATTAAATGTTTGGTAAAATTTTGCTAATGAAACCACCTAGGCATGGAATACATCCTTTTGGAAAACTTTACATTACACATTCAATTTCTGTATAAGAAGTTTCAATTTCTTATCAAGTTTATCCTCATTATTGAATTATTTTTGGAAACTTGTATTTGTCAAGAAATTAACATTTTAAGGTTTTCATATATATAAAATTATTTTGTAACAGTTCTTCATTATGCTGATATTAATATAACTATAATTTTATTGATATTTTGAAGAATGAGATTTTAGTTTCACTGATATACTGTTTCTTACTCTAATTCCAGTGATTTCTGTTCTTTATTTTCTTATTTAGAAACTAACTTATTCCATGGCCATACTACCCTGAATGATAACAATCTCATCTGATGTCAGAAATGAATTTAGATTACTTTAAACTGCTTTTCTTTTACTAGTTTCTTTTTATGCCCCGAGTTTCAGATATTTATTAATCAGTGCAAATCCCAACATAACATATCAACATAGTTTTGTGTATTTAAACACGGGGTATTGCAGGTTAAGTAAAATATTATGTAGATGACTTTTGGAAGACTTTAATTTTGGGCAGTTTTACAGTGAAATTTTTCATTTAGAAGTCTGAGCTTTCCTCAGTTTCCTGAAATTCACATTCATTGAACAGAACTTGCATTGATCATTAAGACCCAGTTTGTTTCTGGGTTCTGGGTATTCTTTCTGTCCCAACTGACATCTTGACTGAACAAAACCAGACGCATAACATACAGCACTGCTCTAGTCCTGCTGGCTCCAGAAGTACAAAGGTATCAAGTGAGGCTGCCAGCATGCATCATGGCCTGACTGGGATCTGGCAGAGCATACCTTGGGCAGGCAAGATGGGGAGAAGAAATCTGCAAGGCCTGGGACTAAGTCTCTGCTGCCACTTTTACTAGTTTCTAGTTTGTTTGTTTTTTTTATAATACATTTTATTTTTACTGGAGAAACTTTACTTTTACTTATATATATTTTATTTATCAGTTTGTTGTTTACATATTTATGCTAATATGTGTGTATGTATCTATATATAATTGTATATATCATTGCATTCCCTAGGATCTTTTTCTAGTTTCTTAAAGTGTCTCATGCTCAACTGATTGAGCAAGCCAGGTCCCCCTTTTTCTAGTTTCTTTTTTTCTTTCTTGAGACTAGGTCTCGCTATATTACCTGGGGTAGTCCTGATCCCAAAGACTCAAGCGATCCCCAGCTTCAGCTTCCCAGGCAGCTGGGATTATAGGCGCCCGCCACGACACCCGGCTGCTTTTTTGAGACCAGGTCTCGCTATGTTGTCTGGGATAGTCTCGAAACCGAGAACTCAAGCAATTCCTGGCCTCTTTGCCTCCCAGTACTTGGATTACAGATGTACACCACCATGCCTGCAAGTCCTTTTTCTAGTTGCTTACACTGAAACACAAATTATTCATTTGACCCCTTTCTTCTTTTATAAGTGCTTGACATTATAAGTTTCTCTCCAAGCATTAATATATTCACAGCTTCCTTAGAGACATTCACTACCAGCTTAAGAGATTTTTTTTGTATAGCTACATAAAACCATTTGATATTAGTATCACTGTTACTGATCAGTATTTTATTTTTTTATAATTCTAAAACAACTGTCAGAAAAATAAGAAAAAGCATTGTTTTTAAATTTCAGGCTCATTACTCTTATAAGAGCAACAGTAAATATTTGCAATCAACATAAAACATTATCTACTAAAAATATTTAGTAATAATTACCTGAAATTTGAGTTTGCTTTCTCCTCCTTCCCGATCTCGCTTATGCATATTCACCATTAAGGCTTCATAACAATCCTTCCAATAAAGTGCCATGTTCTCATGACTATCGTAAAATGTATGTGTTTCATACTGCTTCATATATGGTACAATCTTTTTAAAAAAATATAAAGACTTTGATATATATTTCTATAAAAATAATTTAGCACAAAAATCTCACTCAAAAAGAAAGAACTTACATATTTTTCAATGTAAATCTGCCATTCATTTGAATTGCAGTATTCCTGAAAATCTTCAAAAAATGAGGCACTTCCATTAGATATAGGTAAAGATGGCAGATGCAAATTCATGAAGAGCAGCTCGTAAATTTTGGAAACCAGGGTACGGACAAGAGGAATCAGATATGAATAAATTTCAGTCTGTTCCTTGATTGACTGACTGAGAACATGCTCCAACTTCCCTAAAATGTAACAGGCTTCCTCTTGATTTTCAATCACTTTTGTCTGAAGAAGGGTATTTAGTTTAGCTGATGCCATGGCACAAACCTGGAAGAAAATTGTTTAAATGAGAAAAAAAGCAGACATTTGGAAATAAAGTTCTTTGGCTCTTCTAAAGAGTGTATTTTAAAAAATAAAAAAATAAAAATAATTGAAGTTTAATATGGAATATAGTGAAAAGTTGTGGTGGATATACTCTACATTCCTTCTTAGCATTTGTAAGAACAATGCTAGTTCTAACATCTCTAGTTCTAACAACAGGTTCTAAAAGGTATAATACAAATAGACTACACAAACTCTTGCCAGAGTTGACTGGTTCAGGTACTCATCTTTTAGTCAACCCACGTCATCATTGTCTTTTCACAGGGATTCATTTAGGAATGGTCTACTGATTCAAGTTCAGACTTTCTGGACTGTTTTTGTTCATTTTTATTGCCATAGCATTGGCTTTAAATACAGTATATGATTGTATATTGTATAAGATAAAATACTGTATACAATTTTATAAGATATAAGATAACTATCAAGAAGTGTGAAGGGCCTCAGATTTTTACCTCACCTATAAGCTAACATTTTTAGAGATAACTGCAGATGACTTGAGACCCCTGTTTCAGAAACAAAGTTCTATAGCAATAGTAATAGAATATCAATGTTTTCTCTGGTTCCCCAAACTGCAATAACCATAGGGAGGACATGAACAAGTTTAGATAATGCCTGCATACAAAGTGCCTGCATTATAGTAGAGGAATATGCAGCATAGGGAACCTATTTTATTCGGCAGTAAGCTTTTTAAAAAAATTTTTTTTGAATATTTTTATTTTGTAATTATCATACAACATCAGTCATGTTTGCATGGCTGTATTGTATCCCTTACTCCCCAATGTATCCCCCCATTTTTCCTTCCCCCTTCTGCTCACTAACTCCTCTCGCTGCAAGCTGTTGGTCTGTGTTTGACCCATGGGACTTTTTCTTTCTTGTTTTCAAACTATGTCTTTTTCCCCCTGGGTGTGGATTTGCACTCCTGGACAGCAACAGATGAGGCTGCTCGGATCTCCAGGAGTAGCTGAGGCAGAGAGGCTGAGCACGTTGGGAACTTATAGAGCAGATGTGGTGTACTTCTCTGGTATCCTTTCTGGTATGTTATCTATTGCTGGTTCTGTGTCTTCTGGGTTTGGGAATGTAACTCCCAGCCAATGGCAGTGAATGTTTGCTGCTGGGGCAGACTTCCCCAGGTGGTTCATGGAGTTCCTCTCCTCTCTCTCGTCAGCAGTTCAGCTGTGGGGTCACAGCCAATCATGGTAGCTTTCTTCCCCCATTGACAGGCAAAGGAGGGAGTGTCTTAAATGTTGCATGTTGCTATGGGCCCAGGATTTGTTTTTGTTTTTGAGACTAGGTCTCGCTATTTTTGACCGTGGAACTGCAGGCTCATGTTGCCCGGGGTACCACAGACTCAAGCAATCCCCAGCCTCAGCTTTACAAGTAGCTGGGATTACAGGTGCATACCAACATGCCTAGCTTTTTTTTTTTGGGGACTAGGGCTTAGTACATGCTCCTGGTGGGACTCGAACCGCGTTCCCTGGCCCTGGCAGTGGCTTCCTAGGCTGCCGCCTACAGGCATGCGCCACCATGCCCCGCCAGGGCCCAGAATTTGATTCCTCAGTGCTAGAGATGATGCAGGCAGGAATCTGTGACAGGTTACCTCAGTTGCTGGTTTCACCTTCCTGTCTCATTGGTTCCCAATACCGTGCTTGTCCAACCCAGGTTGTGAGTGCATCCAGGGTCGTTATTATTCCCTCTCCTCTGCATTATAGCAGCTGCTGGAGAGACTGGATTCTTCATCCCTAGTGCAGGTCTATTGAGGTTGGAGTAACCAGAGGTCCCTACCCCTACCCCCCCAGCCTGTGCCCTAGCAGATGTGCTAAGTCCCTACCCCCTTGGGCAAGAAGCTTGATTGAATTGGCTTGGAAGGAAATATAACTTTATTATAGAGACAGTACATAAATAAATCTCTATCTTTTGCTCTGAAGGGAGATAAGATCTCTCTTTCCTACATTATAATAACAGTTCAGAGCAAAGGCACCTACTATTTAGTCACAAGATATGCAGACATGCAAGAGACATGCAAGAGAACTGTCTACCAACAATGACTGTAGAAAGAACTCTCTCAGAGATATACTTCTTGAAGGAAGCACAGATTCTCCACTGCTGTTGGCAGCAATTTTGTGACAACAAAGTCAGACAGTTTAAGACAAGCTGACATGTGATAGAGAACAGCAAACAAAGAACAGGAACTATGACTAAAATATGCCTTAAACTCAACTACGGGATATTTTAATTACACGAGTCAATAAATCTTGTTTTTCATATTATTTTTTTTTCAATTGATTGCAGCACATGTATGTATTTTACATCATTGTCTACCTGAGTCAATAAATCTTGAAGTCAGCTTAAGGTGATCTTTCTGTTATATGGATTCAAAAATCACTGACACACAAAGAACAGACTAAAGGAGGTCAAATTCTTGATCGGAAATCTAACTACACTTAAAGTTCCCAAGGAAATATTTATTGACACAATACTAGGTACAGTAATACTCTATTCTTATAAAGGTTTAGTGTTAAACCCCAACATAGGTAGGTAAATTAGTTCATGAAGAGGGCCTCCTTTTGTTTAGGCTAGAGCAAGATCTAATCCTTAAAGTCATAGCAAAGTACCTGCTTCTTCCTTAACCCTAAATATCACCTATGGATCATGTTACACTTGAAATAAAGAATCAAGAGGAAAAAGAGTATGAGAACCTGACATCACTCAAGAATGCATTTGTACCAAAAGCTGGTCTGAGCTGGATGCACAGGTTTTTGTAGACCAAGGCAGCAAGAAGAGACCTCAGGCAATCTTTCCATGACAGTCTCAATGAAGCAAACAGCACTAGAGGAAATAAACTCTAAGATGGTACAAATCTTTAACTCTTTATGGTTAATTTGTTTCTATTAGTGAAGCTTCTTCAACCTCAGATTCTCAACAAAGCTTTTCACTTTAGAATCTAATAAAGCAGCTTAATTTCAATAGAGGTCAATAAACATAAGAAAGAATGTCATAAAATTCCATCACCCAGGTAATAACAATGCAACTATCAGGGCTTTTTTTGCTACATGCTTTCAAAAATATTATTTACATAGTAAAAATATCCAGTGATTTGCTTTTAATATCATGGCCCTAAATAAACAAAAACTTATGTGTTTATTTAAAAGTATAAATACACTTTTAATGAATATAATTTTCTTTACCACTGCCTTAATTTTGGATACACATACTACATACACAAATCTATTATTAAAAAGTATGCCTTTTTTAAAGAGGGCAACTTATGAAATTTTACCTGTTTCATGATCTTATCAACATAATAACAAGCTCAAATATACTAAAAACCACTTCCAACTCCCCCTACCCAAGTACTTAAAATTCCTATATTAAAACTGAAAGGACTTGATAAATAGCTAAGTCATGACTAATTCAATCCTTTTTCACAAGCATCCAATGTAAACAGAAAGAGGACAAACCAAAATTCATATGGAATATTTTCAATCTTAAAAACCAATTTTAGTTTAAAAAAATAAATAATAAACATTTCTTGTGTCCATTTTTTTTTTAATCTTTACTTTAGAAGCTTAACACAATCAAAACATTTGGCAGGTTTTCAGTAAGTGACTGATAACTGAGAGAAAAATGAGACAATATGAAACTGGGACTAGTAAAGTTAAAAATTTTGAAAACAATAAAAAAATAAAACAACAAACCCTCAACTGCCTATCTGTAGTCTATAGCAGCTATGTTGTTCAAATTTATTCCTAAACAATGATGATGAGTAATGTCTTCATAAGCAACATACTAAAATCTTTTAAAAGGAAACCTTAATCTTATAATGAATCATGAATGTCAGGAAGAAATAATTAGTTTCTTTTCAAGAAGTAAATCAGAAGTAATCAAGTTAGAAGTATGACTATTTTTTTAATTAATGAAAAATTAAAATACTGAAAATATTATCATTTGGCAATCACATAAATACCTATCCTGAATGCAAATAAGAAAAATTGATGTAACAAACCTGCAAATTACCCCTTTCAATGAATCCTAGAAGCAACTGTACTTGAATCTGAGAAAGTTTTACCCACTCTGGACTTTCAGAGTACCAAATGGATAGACCATCAAAAAGCAGCGTCATATCTTCAAATAGCTATCACAAAGAAAAAATGGAAAAATGAAAACATAGCTTTTAAATTTCTGTTGATGGGTTTTTTCAATAGTTAAAAAAATACACAAACAGTTCAGAACAAGTTCAATATTCATCTGTAAAAGTCAAAAGAAGTATCCTAACAATTACTAACAAAAATCTGAAAAGACCAAATATATTAAAGTTGATTATATATTAACATGCTGGAAAGATGGAGCATAAAATTTCTTACTTTGAATAAAGTCCCTGACTACCAAAAAATAATTACAAAGAGATATTACGGTACCTTCTCAGTCCACATGTTTGAATTAACAAGTCCTTCTGACTGCAGAAAGTCCTGTATAATCAGGATGAGTCGGAAGCCATTTTCAGCAATCACTGGATTAGTTTTTGCTTCTCTGTTTTCTGTGACTACCCATTCTAACATCTTCTGTAACAAACTAAATGTAAAACAAAGTCTTCTTAAAATTTCATAAAGTTAGAAAAATAGTTGGACGTTTAAAAAAAAACCTCAACAAACAATATGGTCCCATATTTTAACAGGATTGTACCTCCAAAGATACTGTCAGTTATCAGAAAGCACTTCATAGAATTTAGCAAACTGAAGCAATTTTTTAATCTCTGGGATATGTATCTTTAATACACCTAACACTGAAAGGCAAAGTAAAATTATTTTGTTTAAGATGAAAATTAGGAAGGTCATGCCTGATAAAGGGCTAACCCTGTAGGGAATTCTAAATGCTTTACAGAAATCATTCTCAAGATAATAGAAACAGTCAAATTTAGATAAGATTAGAGGATACAATGCATCAAGTGCTTAGATATTGCAGAAGACAATTTAAACAAGAACTATAAAATCGCCGGGCATGGTGGCTCGTGCTTGTAAGCTTTAGCCTATGAAGCGGCCGGGGCTAGGGATCGCGGTTCGAGTCCCGCCTGGGGCCCGTAGTGAGACCTGGTTCCAAAAAAACAGCTGGGCGTGGTAGCGCACGCCTGTAATCCCAGCTACCTGGGAAGATGAGGCTGGGGATGGCTTGAGTCCATGGTACCCCGGGCAACGAGAGCCTGCGGTTCCACAGGCAAAAATAGCGAGACCTAGTCTCAAAAAAAAAAAAAAAAAAAAAAAAAAAAAAAAAAAAAAAAAAAAAAAAAAAAAAAAAAAAAAAAAAAAGAACTATAAAATCACTTTACAACCAAATTAATTTAAGATTACTTCACTGTACATTTCACTCTATTATTCTATTATAATGACAACAAATAGGAAAAAGGTTTAAGAACAAAGTTTCTCTGTTATACACACTGAATTACCGACTAAAGATCTACTCTAAAAGGAGAGGGAAAATTATCAAGTGAACACTTACATTAGTTTTATTTCATCTGCTGGACGAATTAACTCACTGGATATTCCTGGTTTATTTAGTGCTGAAAACACTTGTCCCCGTTCAATCCAAGTATCTTCATCAGATTTTTCTAGTCCTTTACACATTACACAATGCAAAATATTTGTCAATAATTGAAGAAGCTCCTCTTCATATTTCTATAAAAAATATAGAATACTATTAAATTATTAGGAGTACAAAGAGTTAAAGACATATAACGGGAACCATCACACTGATTATGATCATTTATTTAAGTGACTTGATAAACTTAGAATTTTACTAGGTAGATCCCAGAGACAGAGATAATAAGTGACAGGCTTGGTTCTCAAAACAGTCAAAATTTAGACTTGTAGGTTTCTAAAATCTGAGATCATGAGAGAGAACAGGAATGTGGCTGCTAAAAATTATTCACATATTTCAAAGGATTAGAATTATATAGAGACATAGAAAAATAAAAACATTTAGACAAATAAGAAATTTTACCTCTTGGCTTTCAAGCAAAGAGAAGTCATCATTCAAGTCCGTATCATTTGTGATGCTGCTTTCCTTGTCAGGCTGCACAGAAAATGACTTGGTAGTCTCTATTGGGGATGGAGTGCTAGGCAGGCTATCTGGCATTTGATTTCCGCTGTCACTCAGTTCACATGAGTCAATTCCACTGAGATCTAAACTTAAATGTGAATGGCCATTATGCCAGAATTCTTCTGGATTCTCTGATTTGAAAGATAATTCTCCCACAGAGCTATCTTCTTGAAATAATGGCATATTTGAGTCTAAAGAATGTCTATCCTCCAAACTCCACTGATCTGAAGATAAATGAGCTGAGGCAAAAGAGTTCATTTTTTCCTCATCTGTCTTTTCATCAAAGTTACTCTTAGCATCTTCAGTTGATACATTTTTATCATTGTCTTTCATTAAAATAGTCCTACCGTGTTTAACAAGAGCATTTCCATTTTCAAAATTTGCTTTTATAAAAAGTCTAACTAAAGTGTCTTGCCAGCCAACTTGTTGAGATATTTGGTGTGCTGCATCTGGTTGGGACTTTAAAATCTGTAAAACCTGAAGAGATTAAGAATACAAAATTTGTCAAAAAGTACACAGAACTTCATATCAAACACCATTTCTTTTCAATTATTTTAATGGCAAAGTAATTTAATGAGAAATTATAGGAGGATATGCTTTTAAAAGACTATGATCTTAACTGAATTATAAACTATATAGAGGGCAGATGCCATATTTTTAAGTAATCTTCATTGCATATTAGTCATTGCACAGAGTAGGAATGTGTTCAACTGTTTGCTGACAAATAAAAAAGGGAAAAACAGAAAAATGATTCTCCACATACCAACAACATACTCATTAATTTAATTTAATTTAATTTGGTCAGAGGAAATACATCAATCAAGTGAACATTACAACATACATTATTTAACATATAACATATATTAAAGTTCTGTCACCTCAAATAATTTCCAAGAGCCTAATACATTTTTTTAAAGCAAATGTTGAACATTTGCTATGTGCCAAGCACAGCTCTGGCACTATGACCATAACCAGAATTGGGGAGTAAATAGAACATACAAAATTGAAACTAAATTTTGATTCAAAAAAACTAATTTCAGTAAGATGAATGCTAATACTCAGCTAGAACAAGAAATTGAAATTAAACAGAAGACAATGCATGGTAAAGTGTATGATCTCGACTAGACAATCGATTTCACTTTTTTTTAAAAAAAACAGCTCTCAACACTGTTAAAATTCGGTCATGATCTTTAAGTATTGTTTTTATCTCAAGGATATCTATGATAAATGAAAAGAACTTCAGCTTCCACTGTACAGAAAAGCCTTTTTCTGAGAAGTTCTAACTATGACAACTTTAATAGGAGGAAATGAGTAATCTTGGTAGGGACTCCAATATTCATGATTCTACCATAAGCTGATGCTGATTTATATATGCTAGCATGACAAGTTTCTTTCTTTACTATTGCGATCAATCAATGAGCTACCACTTCACTACTGATAGAAAAATACCAGATTAATTGCTCAGGTCAAACTTGCTTGGCTAAGAAACTTTTCATGACTATGTTATGAAAGTTGTTTTATATCTATTTTATATAAAAAGTGAATAAAAACTAGGCTGTACTGAAATCTGCTGCTAAGACCTGCTTCAAGGACAAAATGATGACATTAAGCAAAATGTAAAAGGTGACTTACCCCTTTCCACAGCAGTTCTACTTAATGAACTATGTATTACAAATGTAATACCATAAATAAAAATATATATTTTTAAAAAACGTTCTTAACAGAAATGAAAAAAACAGGAAAAAACCCAACTGTCTAATGTCCATTAACCATGTAATATTTAATAAGAACCATATGATATTTAATATAAAAAGCTATGCATAGATTAAAAAAACTACTCAACTATTAAAGAGAGAAACATGTATCCAGATTTACTGATGAAAAATAATGTCATGATTAGAGACTAAAATTCAAAAGAAAAGCAAGGAATCAAATTAAATACTAAACATGCCACTAATTACCAGTGAATGAAAGAATTATAATCATAAAAGGTTTATGGGATAACTACTTCTTGAGTTAGAGATTAAAGGATGCACCAATGAAAAATAATTATTGGAATGAATACTTATAAACAAATTTCAGAAAATTCTTCCCATGGTGTTCAAGATTCAGAGACTCTAAAATATGGTGTATGAATTAGAAATGGAATAATCATTGAAGGTTCATGATAAAGAAACCACTCTCTGGTAACAAATATTTTTCTCTGCAAAGGGTAATGAAAGCTAAGAAAAACAAATTGATAAAGTGATTTCTTATGATTAATTCTTCTAAAAAATTAAACTATAAAATCAAGTCATTTGTAAAGTACAAAAATGAAAACCTATCTGGTGGAAAATAATCTGAAAGATTTTTATACTACTACTATTTCAAAAGCATATAAATCTTAAAAGTTTACTAACCTTTCTGCAGATGACCACTCTAACATTTATATATGCTCTATGAGACATATATATCACAGATAACAAATCTTTGAAATTAATAGCAGGGTCTACAGTGGGAAAAACAAAACACTAAAATTACATTCCATTCAATAAAAGGATTGTGTGTAATAGTTATATAAATGCTATATAAAAGTAACTGCTTTTCTTTAATTTTAATTTTTTTAATCAGTAGCAATTACCCTTTACTTTCTCCCCAGCTTTAATGAACCATAACTGACATAAAACATAGCATAAGTTTGAGGTACAGGACTCTATGACTTGAGGTGCATGCATGTGTCTGTGTGTGTGTAAATATATACATTATATATATTATATATATATATATATATAAATGAAATGGTTACAATAAGGTTAGTAACATCCATTGGTTCAGTTATTCTTTTGGGTGTGTGACCAGAATGTTCAAGATTTGCTCTTTAAACAACTTGCATTATCTTTGCTTAAAGTTACCATTAGCTCTCCAGAACTTATTCAACTTATTGAAATCCCTATCCTTTTATCACCTACAGCCATTTCCTTACTTCCCCTTGACCCAGAATCTGCCAATCAATTCTCTGTTACCATGAATTTGGTTTTCTGGATTTCACATTTAAGATCATACGGAATTAGTTCTTCTCTAACAATTCACTTAGCATAACATCCTCCAGGTTCTTCCATGTTGCTACAGATGGTAGGATTTCCTTTTATTAATAACTGAAAAATATTCCATTCATTGCATGGATGAAAATGCCTTATCTTTATCCATTTATGCACTGATGTATATTTAAGTGTTTCCATCATCTTGGTTATTGTGAACAATGCTGCATCAAGCATAACATGGTAATGCTTCAAGAGAGAGATATTATCCCCCCATTTGGGGGGAGAGGGTGAAAGAGGCAAGTTTATTTAAGAAAAGGGAAATGAAAGATCAGAAATAAAGGAGATAGACAGGTAGAACACCTTAGTTCTGGTCAATCCAAAGGTGGAGCAAAGAAAAGCTTTTTCCCAACATCCTTTCTATGTTTACCCAAAGAAGACACTGCTGGATTATATGGTAGCTTTATTTTTAAATTTTTGAGAAAATGCAATATTTTTCACAGTGATTATACAAATTAATATTCCCAACAACAGTGTACCAGGTTTCCTTTTTTCCACATCTACCCAGCACTAGTTATCTTGCATTTTTTATATAACCATCTTAATAGTAGTGAGATGCTATCTCACTGTGACTTTGATTTACATTTCCCTGATGATGAAGGTTGTTCAGCATCTTTCCTTGGACATGTTAGCTGTTTATCATTTCTGGAAAAATGTCTACTCAGAATTGGAAAGTCACACATAAAAGATTGAAGCTGGGTCACTTGCTAACCTCACACATAAAATAAAACTTCAAATGAAAATGAGAAATTTAGATATAAGACATGCAACAACAAAATACAGAGGAGAAAATAGTGGCAATACATTCTATGATCAATGATGAAGATATTTTTGGTAACTCAATCCCTATGGCAAGGGAATTAAAAACAAAAAACAATTAGGATTATCTCAAGTTAAAAAATTTCTATACAGCAAAAGAAAATAGGTAACAATTAAAAAGATATATAATGAAGGGGAGAAAATAGTCATATAATATATAATTGATAAGATTAGTATCCAAGATGTATAAAATATTCATAATTCAACAATAAAAAATTAAGCACCCAAATAATAAATGAGCAGCAGATAGGAACAGATAATCCACCAAAGAGAATTTAAGTAAATCAACAAACATATGAAAAAATATTCATCATCACTTCCAGTAAGAAAGATGCAAGTTAAAAATACAATGAGATACCATAAAACAACAATGAGAATGGCACATATTAAAAAGACCTTCAACAAGTGATGGAGAGGATGCAGAGAAAAAGGAATCCTAATAGACTGTTGGCGGAAATGTAAATTGGAACAGTAATTATGATAAGCAATTTAGATTTACTGTTAAAAAAACACTACAGAAATACCATATAACCAAGAAATCCTACTCTTGGGCATACATCCAGAAGTTCTACAAAGTTCTAGGCAGCATCATTCATAATAACTAGGACATGGAAAGAGTATATTCTGAAATCAGAAAGTCTAAACGTTACCAATTTTCTTTCTCATTTTTTCTCAAGGAATAAACTGTGTGCAATAAATACATAAATACTAAAATTATTACTTGATTTTAAATGAGAATTATAGCTATATTCAAAATTTACAGTGAACATACTTTTAAAATGTTGCATAGCCTCCTGAGTAAACCTTAAATAATTGTCATTTTATTTTGATTACTTGAACATATTGTCTATAATGCTTGGTTCATATATACTCTTTTTGTACATATCTTAATTATCTGTAAAATGGTATTAGACATATAAGACAAAGAACATTATTTTATACCTTCTTTAACCCCAAGTATCTGCTATAAATATTACAGTATGTGGGAAATACAAAAAAAATTTTACAAAGAAAAATCAGAAACATAAAAAAAAATCTGAAACTACTTCTCATTTTCTCACCAAGAATTTAAGCTCCTCATTAAAAAAAAAAAGATTATTCTGTACATATTTTCTTTAGTGTTGTTTTCTTCTTTTATAGACTTAATTTTTTACTAAACATTCAGTTGATAAAAAAGAAAGAAATTTACTCATTTATTGAAGGCCTATCAAGTAAGGTAGAATTCTATGATAGGGGGAAACAAAACAGCAAAAGTACATATGAAAACAATATTCCCAAGAAAAAAAGGCTTGCATAGCAAGTAACAGTAAACGAAGGAAGTAGGGGAAACCCTATGGGAAAAAAATTTGAGCACAATCAAGTAGAACAGATTACTATGAAGAACATTTCTTAAACATATCATAATGTATTACCAATCACTCTCATACCTGTGTTTATGATTTGGTTGGTGAGGTTTTTCATGAGAGTTGTATTGATAGGTGTTTCATTTACAAGGAGTCCCAATCCTGAGTAACCAACTTCCCTGAGTCGAATACGTTGTTTACTTCGTTCGTAAACATTAGTGCACTTCAACATTTGTTCCAAAACCTAGTCATAATATTTATATATTTTTCTCAATACAAAGAACTAAAAGCTTGTCATTTAGGTTGATAATGAAAACTTATTATAGTGCAATGTTTTTGAGTATCATTTGTTCCTTAAGTATGAAAACCAAACCAAACTATTGTGCTACAATTAAAACTGGATTTTATCTGGGTGTGGTGGCAGGCACCTGTTGTCCAAGTGCAGGGAAGCAAGAGGTCAGGGATTGCTTGAGTTTGTGAGTTCAAGACTACCCCAGGTAACACGGCGAGACATGGTCTTGAAAAAAAGGGAGTCTAGTGCGGTGGTGGGCAACTGTAATCCCAGCTACCTGGGAGGCTGAGGCCGGAGATCGCTTGAGTACTTGGGATCGGGACTACCTTGAGCAACATAGCTAGACCCAGTCTCAAAAAACAAAACAAAACAGAAAACATGGATTTAAGAATTGTACTGAAACACATCTGCATTTGAATGACTAATGTTCAAAACTCTAGTTTATATATATTGCTTGATAGATTAAAAAAAGTTTTCTTTTCAATGGGTAAGGCCATGAAACAGACCCAATAGTTTGCAAGAGGAACAAAGGTGTTCTACAATAGATCAAGATACTAATAGATCAATTTGGTGATCTATTTAAGTAACAGTAATCAAAACATTTTTCAAGACCAAGGGAATATATTTGCCCAAATTAGAGAATGAATTAGTAACCTAATATATCTTGGTATGAGATATTTTAAACAAGTAATACAATTTGATTTTATATTCAGTACTTATTTTAAACTAGTATTTGAGTTACAAAATATACCTGTTTTTTATTAAAAAAATAAGAGAATGAGCTATATTTTAATATAATTCATATTTTTATGGTTATCTAAACAACTATTTAAAAAATTGTGTTAAGAAATAACATTTTTGAAAGTGAGACACTGGGACCCCAAATGTGAAGGATAATCTTGGCAGAATAATATTATAAATAATTTCTACAAAGACATTTTTGGAGAAATAACATTTTATCACCACAAAGAAGTCCTTATGTGAGCAGATGCTTTAAAGAATAATCTCAGGGATAACTATAACCAACACTCAGGAGAAACTATGACAGAGCATTACATACTTCAGGAATTCCAAGCATAGGCATTCCAAACATAACTCCCTAAACTAAGTAAATGTAAAATTAATGATGTAAGAGGAAACAACTCTCATTTGCAATTAAGCATAGTGAACAAGAGAATAAATCATTTGGCAGTATAAATATGACTTCCTCCCCCACTTTTAGTTAACAAAAAGAGGTGGAGTAAAAGGCTTCAGAAAAAAAACAAATATGGATTATTTTGGATAGCTTAATAAAATATAGTCTATATTCTATATTCTTTGATGATTTACTAATTTTTCTGGTCTCAGTTCATCTGCAAAATGAGAATAATGATATCTACACCTTACAAAGTTTTTGCAAAGACTAAATAAACTAATATATTACGGTAAGTATTTAGTGCCTCACAAACAGTGGATGCTATACAAAGTTAGTTACTATTATTAGCTACTAAAATATGCCCTGACATGCAGACCCACCTAAAGTCAAAAGGAGATGAAAGGTTTTATATTAAGAATGGTATGACAAATAGATTTTCCACTGATATGTAAACGATATTAAAATATAATTACATTTATATTATGCAAATAACAAAAACCTGAAAAATACATATCAAAACAAATTGAACAATTCAAAATTAGAAGTACACATAGAAAAATAATCTATGTACATACATGTTACTTATAAATTTGAATATCTACAAGTGCCCCCAAATACAAAATTCTTAAGAAATTACTGTACCTTAAAAATGATTTCTCTTAGTTTGTCAGAGTACTTCTGATTTAAAAGCAAGGAATAAAGTATGTCAGCATTTCCTGGTTCAAACAGCAGTAAGAAAAGCTGACCTCTAGTTGGGCTGGTACGCAGAAGGTTGAAGAGTACATCCAAAATTCCACAGAGCTTTTAAAATTAAACAAGACAAACAAACAACCACACTCATATATAGAAGCACAAAGTCATACACCACAACTATTTAAATATTGTATTTCCTAATAATAGCTCAACAGTGCTATATGAGTCAGTCCTGTTTTTTTTTTCTATTTTATGCTTTCAGTTCATTCCATATTGTCTATTCTCTCACTATCTATATCTATCTGCTGAACCAAAGCTATCCTGCTTTGTACATATGAAAAGCCATCTCATGTTCCATAAAGCCTTTCCTGGTGTTCTTAACAGTGTCCTATGGGAAGCTCTATTATCTGTTTCTCTCTTACATATATTATATATTTTTTGGTAATTATTTATGAACCTCCCCTATCAACTCTTGTCTCCACTAGGCTAAAAGAGTGATAACGCTTTCATAACTATATACCCCCAATGTCTATTATTATTTTATGTACTAGTAAATTTTCAATAAATAACAGCCTGCATTGATCAAGAAAACATGACTGGCAATGAGTCACAACAGGTAACAACAGTTATCATGAATTAAGATGACTATTCATTATTCTAAATATTTTTTTGAAGTAGTTCAACCTTGAAGGGAAATATCCTAAATCAGCTAATCTATACAATGATAACTGTGCAGTTATATAATCATTGAGAACACAGAATATTGCAAAAGAGAAGGAAAAATATGTGTCAACATAAATTATAGCTACTAAGGTTTTGTGTTAAGAGCAAACAAGAGAAAGATCACAGAAACTATGGTAAATAGACCTGGGTTTAGCCCAAAGTTTATCAGCTAAGTGATTTTTTTAAGTTAAGTCACATAATCTCTTTGAATATATACTTCAAAATGTACAAATAGGAAAAGTAATTAAAGATCTACATATTTCACATTAGTGGTTCTCAAATTTTACCACACACCAAAAATACCTGAAGGGTTTGAATTTGCAGTGTTTTTGCAATATCTGACAGGTGCCCATGTAATGTTGGTTAGGCACTTTAAACTGTGAACCACTTTATAAGGTTCATATAGATAAATGTGGACATATTTAAACAATGAAAATTGCCGGGCATGGTGGTGCATGCCTGTAAACTTCAGCCTATGAAGCGGCTGGGGCTAGGGATCGCGGTTCGAGTCCCGCTCAGGGCAACACAGCAAGATCTGGTCCCAAAAGAAATAGCTGGGCATGGTGGCTCACGCTTGTAATCCCAGCTACCTGGGAAGCTGAGACCAGGGATCGCTTGAGTCCGTGGTACCCCGGGCAACGTGAGCCTGCGGTTCCACGGGCAAAAATAGAGAGACCTAGTCTCAAAAACAGAAAAAATACTTAAAATTATTTAAAATGTACTCTTTATGCCTAATTTTTATGATTCTAAGTTGCCTGTTTTATGAATCTATGAAATCTGTCCAGTAACTTTGATGCTGGATAAATATACATTACGTGGCATATAAAAACAAGCTTCAGAATCACCAAAAAAGCAACTATTTCCACATACTACATTTTAGCCATTTAAAGCATTTATTATACTGTCATAGTTAGGAGCTAAATTTCTCCTCTTTAACTATGGAATACTGTATGTGACAGTATAAATATTTTACTCCTAAAACGTTTAACATGTACAGTATAAAGGATAATATGGCAATTGAAATGTTAAAAAAATAAAATTTATCTTGGGGATAATACCTGTTCTTCTTCATTGATAGCAGCTATGTAACCCATAATACTTTGTATCTCTTCATGAGTCCCACCTTTGCACAGAAAATATTTAATTAGTCCATATAAAGAAGTCCTTATTGTTCGAATATCATCTAGAAACAGCTCACTATATTTACAATCACTCCTGAAAGAAAAAGCAAAAATGCAAGAACTGACATTTTAAATTTTATATTTTTGCAGTTTTCATATAAATGAATTTCTAAAAAAAAAAAATGGTTCAATATAATTACCAGAATTCATTATATGTTTGGTTTTACTTTCCTTAATGGAAAATTTTCTGACATTAAGAGTTTTAACAACAATGTTTATAAATTGTGGAGTTTCTATTTATGTACCCTTAACTATGTGGCAGCCTCAGTTCTGAATGTTTTACATATTATTAATTCATTTGTTTAAAATTTAAATTAACACCAATACCCATAATAAATTCTAAGTGTATTTAGGAGAAACTGCACACCATACTTCTTTCGGAAAACTCTCCTGCTATCTTCAATGATGGTGGAAAGACACTGTATATGACCTCAAAATAGTTGTAGTATGTCACAATTTTACTATCTCCTTGTACAGAACAGAAAACTTAAGAAAAAAATGTTTTTTAACTTGCCTACTAAACAATAAAACACAAGATTCAAATCCCATGCATGTGATCAATTTTTCATGAGCAATTGTTCATCACTTCAACCTCAGTATTACCCTGTCTCTATAAAGTTAAAGGACATTAGAATTGCTAGAAAGTAAACAATCTATAGACATTCAATCAAGCAGCAGACAAAGAACAGTATTAAAGTGAGAAGGAGCAAGGCCATCATACCCATAATAAATCCTAAGTGTATCTAGGAGAAACTGCACACCATACTTCTTTCGGAAAACTCTCCTGCTATCTTTAATGATGGTGGAAAGATACTGTATATGACCTAAAATAGAAAGTTCACTCTTAAATGATAACCTAAAATAAAGTGACACAGGTAGTAATAAATTTCTAAAACAACTACAAAATTTTATCTAATAGCTTGTTCTCACCAATTCGAAAGGGAAAATCTCCACGGTTCCAAATACGAAAGTCAAAAAGTAAATACTGATACATTTGCTGCAGGAGCTGCATATTTTTCTCCAATGACACCTGTTCAATCAGTAACTGGATTGCCATCAATACATTAACATCCATCAAAGTAGTTGGCACCTGAAATCCAAATAGAAGAAGCTTCTGTAAAATTTGGTTTAAATAATGTTGTCAGTAAACTGTATTTAGAACATGTATTAAACATAAAAATCTTGATTAGAGTAATATAAACAACTTAAACATTACTTTTTCTGATTTAACACTGGAATATATATTTCCAATTTCATAACTCTAAGATAGTTTTAAGTTCACCAAATATCCCAAATATCAAAGCTAACAAATCTAGGTGCTATATATAAAAAATTGCACGCCATATTAAAAGATTCATGTACAAGGTTATTCATAGACTATACCCACTAACATAACTTAGATTTAACTTGGTGTAATTTTGAAAAAAATATTTATTAGAAAGAAAAACATACAACACAAATTTTTAATTACAATCATCCATTACATCTACATAAAGTTAGACAAGCTCACCTTCTGAAGTAAGGCACCAAGAATGGCAACTCCATGAGAGTGAATAAGATTGTCCTGGTTAATAGGATGTCTTTGAATAAGATGTTTCACAATCAAAATAAATGTTGCAATAAAATTTCTCTCTAGTCTTGACTCTGTGGGATTATAAATGCATTTATGATTACAACCTAATCACTTTCATATCACATTTTAATGCACATTTTAACAAATAAGGAATTTAGTTCAAAAATTTACCTCCAATGGCCACATTACATAATACAAATATATTCAAGAAAAGTGCAATTATATATATCTAATGTATGGTATGCTTGTAGGCACATGCAAATATCTTCCCTATCATAAGATTAACAACGCTGTCATTGCCATTTATAGTATAAACTAAGCATAGTCTAAAGCAAAACAGACATCTTAAGTTTTTGAACAAAGTCTTAATGAAATTTCTGACCTAATTAGTAAAATCAGGGATTGGCTGCTTCAGTTTCTTAATAATGGTGGCAAGACATTTTAAGCTATTTTTCAATAATTCTCAAATTTTCAATACTACTTTGTGATAATTTTATATTAATACCTGAAGCCTTTGTGGAGGTCAACATCACCCAATCTCCTTCTACAGGTGTCATCAGCTCAGAAACTGTGCTTTCATTCACTCCTTCAGGAATCTGTCCTTCACTAAAGTGGCTTAATTGTTCCAACAGAGGAAAGAGTACATTTAAACCACCTATGCAGCTTATGATGTCCTAAAAAAGAAAATTACACTTTGTCATGTCATAGTTATTTAACTTGAATGAGTTATAATTTCCTAACTCTTTATGCAAAATATAGGATAGCTAAAGCTAAATGGAATTCTCATCTAAGCACATGCTTTAAAGAGTAGGTAGGCAAATAAAAGGAATGCGAACATAACCAATACACAAGAGCAATCAAGTCAGAGAATTTTCACTATATCTTTGTTTCTACCTTCATATATTCCAAATATAGGCAAATCTAAATTTGACCACATTTGCTTTTGAAGAGTTTTGTATATTAAGTACAATAGCTTTCTGAATGGCAACTATTTTACTCCCAATTGCCATTTCATTTTATATTTTTTTTGTGTTATCTCAAAGAGAAAAAAAAGTTTGTACTACATAAGTAACATAAGATTAACATTAATTGATGCATTCATTTTTTACATAGGTAGAATTTAGCTAATGACTTCTGTTTTACTGAAATAATAATCATATTTGAGTAGGTTAACTGATCAAAAGACTAAAAAAAAAATCCATTCCCCCGCCCCCCCTCCCCCCAATTTACCAACAGCAAGTTCCCTTTCTATTTCTTTTGATTTAATTTAGGGTATAGAATATTTCTGACTTCCGTAATAGGCCAAATAACCTTTACTATTTTAACTACCTGGTCAACAATATTACTGCAACAATATGTGTGAGGCACCAATGAAAAAATCAAAAAAAAAAAAAAAAAGAAAGAAAGAAAGAAAAAATCAGTGTTCTCTTCTTCAAAGTTCTGAAGGACTAAAGGGGAATTAAGTAAGCATACAGTCACTGTTCACAATGATAACTGCACAACAAAATGTTACAAAGCTATACCACCTTACACCAGTAAGAATGGCCCACATCCAAAGAACAGGCAACAAGTGCTGGCGAGGATGTGGAGAAAAATGAACACTCTACACTGCTGGTGGGAATGTAAACTGGTCCAACCTCTGCTGTGTGGAGGCCCTCTTATTAATGAAAATGGAACTACCATTTGACCCAGCAGTTGCTCTCTTGGGGATCTACCCAAAAGAGACCTCCATGTGGGTACAAAGAGACACCTGAGCTCGGATGTTTACCGCAGCACAATTTGTAATTGCAAGGTCTTGGAAGCAACCTAAGTGTCCCAAAACAATGAATGGGTGAAAAAAATGTGGTAAATATACACTATGGAATACTACTCATCAATTACGAATGACAAATTTGACAACTTTATGACATGATGTACTCAGAAGAAATCATACTAGCAGAAGCAAGTCAAAAAGAGAAAGACAGAAGTCAAGAGGTTTCACTAATATATGGGATATAGTGAAAAAAATAAACAAAAGCCATGAGGAAAAGACAAAACAAGCTAAGCACCAAACTGAAGCACACAACTATGGGCAGGAGGGAAAAGGGAGAGATGGGAGGGGAGGGGGGGTAAATCCCTGGAATTGCAATGATGTGAAATTTATATATAAACAAATTATAAAAAATAACATTAAAAAGCTCATGACAAGAATAGGTAATTTGATTTTGGAAAATTAGTAGAGAATTCTACATTGAAATTAAAATATTGTGTCCAGCTGAGAAATATGAGCCACATGAAAAAGGTAGAAAAAACACACTAGCCAGCAAAGTGGAGAAGATGAAGGATACAAGAGAGAAGGGGTAGTCACTAAAGTCTCTGAGATTAGGAGGGTTGAAATCTGCCATGTAATTTGAAGGATTAAATACCTTAAAATGGAGCAACTAAGGTAGTGTATTTTTCTTATGGAAACTGTGATGCTCACCGTGTAGTTAAAGAAGGTAACTAAGTTTCAAGCAAATTAGTCATTAGTTTATCTTTTAAAATGTGTTTCTGAATGGGAGAGGGAGAGGGAACAAAAGACTAAGATGGTACATGGGTGGAAAGGTGATGGGAGAGCATCAGGGTAAATAATGATGCAATATATATGTGTGTGTGTGTGTGTGTGTGTGTGTGTGTGTATCTAGACATATAAGTGCAAACAATAAGAAGCTAAAAAAACTTGTTTTTAATTTAAAAAAATGTGTTTCTGGCCTGCAAACATTTTTTTTTGAGACTGGGTCTCGCTATTTTTGCCTGTGGAACCACAGGCTCACGTTGCCTGGGGTACCACAATCTCAAGCAATCCCCAGCCCCAGCTTCCCAGGTAGCTGGGATTACAGGCATGCACCACCATGCCCAGCTATTTATTTGGGACTAGATCTCACTATGTGCCCCTGGCGGACTCGAACCGCGATCCCTGGCCCTGGCTGTGGTTTCCTAGGCTGCTGTTTACAGGCATGCACCACCATGCCCGGCCTGGCCTGCAAACATTTTAGCTGGTACCTCTTAGTCACATAAATCTGGTAGTGCTTGAAAGATAATCTTTAAAAGGATCAGTAAACTTCTATAAAATGCTGTCATTTACCATTAACTTACCTTAATGTCCCAGTTTACTACCTTGTTTCCTGTTAACCTTCCATGCAAATAATTAGCAGACAAATCTAGACAGATTGGATTTTTGCAGGCCTAAGGAAAAAGGGAAAAAAATAGCAAACAGATAAGGGTAATGGAGACAAACTTACCTTTAAATATATGGGGAACATTTCACCATAATTTTAAAAGATATATATACTACAATCAATGAAAAGATTCGTATAATATTAAGGTTAATGGATATGGTCATACTCATATACAAAATAGACTTCCAGCTAAAAATAGAACAAGAGTCAGGAATGGATACTGTATAATGACTAACTGAACAATACACCAGGAAGACATAACAACTATCAATATATATGCATCACATAAGGAGCATCAAAATATATAGCATCAAAAAAAGTAATTATTATCAAACTGAAAACAGACACTGGGAGACAGCTATGTTAACCACTAAATCACCAAAACTCCTGGGGGAAAAAGGACAGATCAACTACAGAAAAAACAATGAGGGTAAATAGCCTTAAACAAAAAATTAGACTACATGAGCTAAACAGACATTTACCGAGCATTGCATTCGCCAGGAAGCTGATCACATGGGAAATTATTCAGAATTGACAAAATAGTGAGTCACATAACAAGCACCAACAAATTTCTGAAGATGAAAACATATCAAGCATCTTTTCTTACTATAAGGGTATCAAACTAAAAGTAAATCACAAAAGAGAAAGCAGAAAATACTTCCAATACATGGAGACTGAACAAAACACACAGAATGACTACTAAGTTAATAAAGAAATAAAAAGAGAAATTAAAAAAAGCCTCAACACAATGACATGAAGATACAAACTTTCAGAACTTATGGGACACAGCAAAAGCAGTATTAAGAAAGCAGCACATAAAACTGTAGATACAAAGGGACACTTGTACTCTGATGTTTTTGGCAGCACTACTTATAATTGCAAGGACATGGAAGCATTCCAAATGTCCCAAAACAGATGAATGGATGAAAAAGATATGGTATATATACACACAATGAAATATTATGCATCAATTAAAAATGACAAATCTGATGAATTTATGGTAACATGGATGTACCTAGAAGAAATCATATTAGCAGAAACAAGTCAAAAAGAAAAAGACAGAATTCAGATTGTCTCACAAATGTATGGGGCATAGGAAAAACAAAAAAAAAGGTCAGGAGGAAAAGCCAAAACAAGCTAACAACCAAAATAAAGTACCCACTTTGACAAGTAGGAGTGGTCAAAGAAGAGAGGTGGTGGGTGACTCATGGGGATTACAATGATGCAATATATATATATATATATATATATATATATATATATATATGTATGTATGTATGTATATGTATATATATATATACACATATAAATTACCTAAATCCCAAAACAGATGACTGGATGAAAAAAATGTGGTATGTATACACAATGGAATATTACTTATCAATTAAAAATGACAAATTTGACCATCTTATGACAACATGGATGTACTTAGAGAAATTATATTAGCAGAAACAAGTCAAAAAGAAAAAGACAGAAGTCAAAGAGTTTCACTAATATATGGTATACAGTGAAAAAAATAAACAAAAGCCTTGAGGTAAAGTCAAAACAAGCTAAGCACCAAACTGAAGCACACAACTTTGAGCAGGAGGGAAAAGGAGGAATAGAGGGGAGGGTGTGTGTGTGGGGTAAATCCCTGGGATTACAATGATGTAAAATTTATATATAAATAAAGAAAAAAAATCCAGCCCACAAGCCTGAGTTGGGCACAACAGATGGACAATCGAGAGAGCCAGTGCATGCAAGACAGGAGAAACAACTAGGGAAACACGATGTCACGAATTGCATCCATGCGCTCACAGGGTCTGGAAGACCCAAGACCTCATTTCAGAGATACCTTCTAGGAGAGCACGGTGCCCCTCCCCACACTATGAGAGGAGAGGAAGGCCAAAGACTGGGGGCATCGGCCCCACAGCAAAGCTGCAAACTGAGGCAAAGGAGATGATCTAAATGGCCATTCCAGATGCCTGTATCCATAGAGAAACTTCTTCACCAACACTGGCTGAGAGTGAGACCCCCAAAATCTGATGCCAGAACCATAAGGGAAAGCAGCAAAACAACAGAGATGGGATTGGAGAAGACAGCCTCCAACAAGAAAGCATGAACAGACCACAAATACATAGAGACTGGCTGCCCAACACAAACTTAAGGCTGAAAACCTACCAACAAGGTTCGCCTGGTTCCAAGAACACAGTCCCTCACCCAATGAAAGAACACTACCATAGGAAAGAAAGGGACTAATGGACTTAACGCATACTAGCAAACAACAAAGAGTGGGGTTTTGAGAAAAAGGAGGGGGCACCAGAGGAAGGAGGGAGGGGGAAGTAGCCCAAAAATCATTTACCAAGGTTGTGATTTAAAGAATAAAAATAAGTAAGATTAGAAAAATAAATAAATAATTTTTTAAAAAAAGAATGCTTTGGTGATGGGTGTGATATGGTAACAATGTCTTAATGGGGGATAGACTAAGCTCTAAAACACAGTGTTGTATACCAAAGTTTCTCAATTAAAAACAAAATAAATACTGAATTTAGGTGATGAGTATACAAGGACTGCTCCTTAATATATTTTTTAACTTCTCATTTTGAAATTAATAAAAAGTTCGGGGAAAATACTACCAATTGCTAATTTTATTAGGTCAGCTATAACAAAAATTCAAAATAATAGATCCTGGCCATATATTAACTAGCTAAACTAGAAAAAAAAAATCTATAATTTATAATCTCACACAACAAAGACATTCTTTGGTTCTATATAAGACTGATATAATGAAAGTAATTGATACTGTGTTTATGTCACATCTCCCTTTTTTAAAAGTTTTTTAATTTTTATTTTTTTTAAATTTTTATACAATTTGTATAGTTATTGTCCCCATTCTGGACCTCCTTATACCACTACCCCAGTCCCCTTTCCCCCATTTCCTACTCCAACCACATCTCTCTTTTCTTCCTCTCAGTTCTACCTTTGATCATCTTTCCCTCAGTTCTGCTGACATGAACTACTTTACTAGAAGAGTCCTTGAAAGGAAAAAGGCCAGAGCATGACATGCACATAGGCAGAGTTTATTTTTTCCCCTTTGAAGTAAACATTTATTTCTTGTGTTTTCTTGCTAAGATCACAGTTTAAAAAAATCAACAAAATGAATACTGAATACCATTCTAGTTCATCCCCCCTTTAATAGAAAACAAGATTAAAAAGTTTCATTTATTGAAGTCAATTCATGAATACCAATTCCTGCTACAACTATTCCCATTCAAACTACGGGGATGACATAATGGTAATGTTTGAACCTCTGTTAAAAGTAACCCCTTAAGGGGCTTGGAACTGTGTCTGCCCAGCGATCCAGGCCTGTCCCCATGTGCAGAAGTACTGGTGTGCTGGGGAGGGGGAGGAAGTGTAGGATGCCCCTTCCATTTCACTCTCACTCTAGCTAATCTTCAGGAGGAAGAAGAAGAACACAAATAATACAAAGAACATCACAGAATGGGTGCGGGAACAGGTAAATGTCCACTCCACACATCTGAGCAGGACAGAAGAGATGGAATGTTGAGAGAACCAGTGCAGTTTTGCAGAACTGGAAAAACAACCACAGAGATTAGATGTGACGAATCCACACTTAACGTTCACCAGGTCTGGAGGAGCCAAAATTTCATTTTTGAAACACCATCTAAAGAGAGTAAGGTGCCCCACCCCAGAGAGTTGGTGCATTGGCCCCACAGCAAAGCTGCAATCTGAGGGAGTAGAGATGATCTGCACAGGCCATTCACAGACACCTGTACCCACAGAGAAACTTCCTTACCAACACCAGCTGGGGATGAGGCCCCCTAAGCCAGATGCCAGAACTATAAGGTGTAGTAGCAAAACAACACAGAGAAGGGAATGGAGATGACAGCCAGCAATGAGAAAACATGGACTGATGACAAATAAATATACACTGGCTGCTCAATGCAAAGTTAATACTGAAAACCTACCAGCACAGTTTGTCTTGTCTCAAGAACACAGTCCCTCACCCAGCCGACACTGTCACAGGAAAGAAAGAGACTAATGGATTTAGCACAGATTAACAAACAACAAAGTGGGGGAGGGCTGAGTGAAAAGAGCAGGCATCAGAAGGAGGGGGAGGTATTCTAATAACCATTTACTGAGGTTGAAATTTATAGAATAAAAATAAATTTAAAAAAGAAAATGTAAAAAAAAAAAAGAGTAGTCCCTTAATCTTGACCACTCCTCACTAACTTTGAAAATTAGTATATATTTTAAATAATTCAAGTTCCCCTTCGCTTTCAACTACCCACTAAAATGACAATGGAATAAAAATAATTTTAGTTCATAGAATTATTGCAATTAGGACAATCCACAGATTTCACTCTTACCTTTGGAGTGTAGTGAAGAAGGACATTACCCGGTAAATCAGCCATGTCAGTCTCTTGAAATTTCCAAGGGCTTAAACAGTTTGGACCTAAAAGATATTTTTACATACATCATTGAGTACATAGGGTTTCTGTTCTGTGGTAATCAGAAAAAAACTTAGGTCAAACAAAATTTAACAATAAATAAACCAAATAAAGTATACCTTATTTTTATGCCACCCCCAATTTACCCAAAACTAGAAAAGTTGGCATTTATCAATATCCAGTACACTAAATTTTATATAGCATTAAAAATGAATATGAAATTATCACTGTTTATTGATTTATCAAAGTAAACCAATTCAAACTGATAAACCCAAATGAAAAAACAACCAACGGGTAAATTGTTATCAAAAGAATAGAATAGTAAATTAGCACCAAAAAAAAAAAAATCAAAGAAATATAAATTAAAACAAAGGTCCATTTTATATTTAAAAAAGGAAGGAACAATAATGATTATTCCATCTTAATGAAACTGGTCAATCTGACATACTTTTGTATTACTGATTGACACTATGAAATAAAATGTCCTTTTTGGAAGATGTGGTATATTTACCCAATGGAATATTATTCATCAATCAAAGAAGACAAACATGTCATCGTAGCAACATGGATGGAGCTAGAAGGAATCATGTTAGTGGAAATAAGTCAGAAAGAAAAAGAGAAATACAGGATGGTCTCACTTATATGAGAGATGTAGGGAAAATAAACAGAAGGACAAGAAAAATTTAAAACCGTCAACAGAATTGAAGCATAAAGCAAGAGAGGAGGAGGGTAAAATTGGGGTAGGGATGGGCACAAGAGATTAGGATGGTTCATGGGTGATAAGCTGATGGGAAAACCTTGGGGTTGACAGTGACAAACACATTAAAAGTGTGTGTGTGTGCAATAAAAAAAAAAAACCAAAAACTTAGAACAGAAGCAGAAACCCCCATTCCCCTCCAAAAAAAGTTAGTACATGTCTTTTAGGCAAGAAAAAGAAGGAAGGAAAGGAGGGAGAGAAGGAGGGAGGGAGGGAGGAAGAGCGAGAGGAAGGAAGGAAGGAAGGAAGGAAGGAAGGAAGGAAGGAAGGAAGGAAGGAAGGAAGGAAGGAAGGAAGGAAGGAAGGAAGGAAGGAAGGAGGAATGTCCTTTTTGGAACACAATTTGGTAAAACACATTGAGAATCATAAAAATCATGTATTTTGAACATACATCTGGAGAAATTATCAGAGATAACTTTTCAAAAGAGTTCAAACAAAAACTATTGCACACATTTTATCCAATTTAATATTTTAAATTTACATCAACATAAAAATTATAAACAACCTAAGTAACACTCATTATGATTCCAATGAAATATTATATAACATTTAAAAATTATCATTTTGAATAAATGATTAGCATTTATGAGAGAATTAAAGGTAGAAAAAATTGTAGGAATGAAATCCAAACTACACAGCTGTACTGACTACGTTAAAAGATTTATTAACTTAGAAGGTTTTTTTCGTGGTTTTTTTTTTGAGAATAGATTTTGCTATTTTTGCCCGTGGAATTGCAGGCTCACACTGCCCAGGGAACTACAGACTCAAGCAATCCCCAGCCTCAGGTTTCCAGGTAGCTGGGATTACAGGTGCGTGCCACCACACCCTGCTATTTTTTTGGGACTAGGTCTCACTACAAGTCCCCAGCGGAACTCAAACCGCAATCACTGGCCACAGCTGTGGCTTCCTAGGCTGCCACCTACAGGCATGCGCCACGATGCCTAGCCACTAACTTAGAAGCTATTTATAGGTTAAAAATAAAACTGAAATATTTTGATAGGTTTCAAACCAATGACAAGTTTATATTATAAAGTATAAATTCTGTACAGTCCAGTTCATGACAAAACTCCCATGTAATTCTAAAAAGGACATTATGATAACGAAGCTATTCTTCAGAGTTAATATACATGACATTTTAGAAGTAACTTCAGAATTTAGAAGTAACTCTTGAACATCCAAATATAATTACACATACAATTTTGAAAATAGTTACAATCATCTATAAAATTAGTACCAAAACCAGAAAAATAACAAAAACAGATTGTAATCTTATTGAAGAACTCCTAATTCTAGCACCTTCAAAATTCTTCTGGTATATTAATATGTACATTATAAACATACCATTTTGAAACAAGATTTCTTATGATTTTAGAATTAGTCTTGCAAATTCCTGAGAAGACAGTCTTATACCTTGTTTCATCAATTTACTAAAGTTTGTCAAAAGTACTTGCATTATTACAACTGAATTGCAAACCCTCTCCCCCAAATTCATGTGTTAAAGCTCCAACCCCTAATCTGACTTTAGGTTATGAAAGAGAATTAATTACAGCCCAAATATTTCAGAGGAACAGACACTTGTAAAAAGTGGCCTGCTGTAAGAAGAGGAAAAGACCTACACGGTGTCAACACGAACAGAGGACAGACTCCATGAGAGGACACAGAAATAAAATAGTCAGCAACATACCAGAAGAGGTCTCACCAGAAACCAAGCCTCATAAAAATTTGATCTTGGAATTTCAGCTTTCAGAATTCTCAGAAAATAGTTTAAAGCTATCCAATATTCAGATTGCTGTAACATTGTGTTACAGAAGTCCCAAGAGACTAATATAGGTAGCATTATGGATGAAATATAAAATATTTCCCAATATTTTGCTTTATTATGCTTATATAAAAATTGTATTGCACTATAATTTACAATACAGTATAATATACTTGAAAGTTAAGATCACTTCACCGATGATGGGAAATACATATAAATAAGTTATTTATATATATTATATACACATAAATATATATAAAAAGAGAAAGTTGTGTTATATGTTAATAATATGCCAATAATATCTCAATAAAGCTGGGAGGAGAAAAGGCTTGGTATGTGGTGGGTTTTCTTTTCCCTTTCAGCTTCAATTAAAACAAAAATACTCTCAAGGTCAAATATACTAAGGCAACACAAAAATTAAACAGTATTATTGCACATGCTCACCTGCCAAATATAATGCCTTCACCTGAGGAGGTTGTAGTGCTTCATAAAAGATGATAACAGATCCCAGTTGACCCTCCAGAGATGTGGGACAACCCCATTCACTGTCTTGGGTTCCAGCTGATATCAACTTGGTAACTAATTTTGATTTTTCAACAGTACCTCCCCAAGAGGTTGATGACAGAATTCCACCAAATGATGTCCGATGTGGAGTAATAGGAGAAGAAAAAGGTGGATCTGGGATTTGGGATGGTGGAGGAGTGGTAGTTCTTTGCCCAGCTGAGCCAATGCAGCAGGAAATAAAAGGCTAAAATCAAGAAACAAATAAAATAAGTCATATTTAAATTAAATATCATTTTAAAAATAAATATTACAAATAGGTAAGCAAATAGATTAAATATAAAACTGGACCATGAGGTATACACATTAGAAATCATTATAAATGTTACCTTTTGGCTACAAAACTTTTACAGCTCACGTCTAGTTGTAAATTCTGAACTTTTGATGAGCATATATTTTTAACTGTTTTTAAGTTTACTGTATTCTAAAGTAGACAAAACTACTTTCCCCCACCAATCTATAAAAAGAGACTTACACATCAGTATAACAAGGTTAATATGTTTATCCTGAAATGGTGATCAAAACTAACAGCTATAAAAAAATTACAGAATCCTTAAAGCACTTAGTAAATAATCTATTCCCATTATCTTTAGGAAAAAAAGCCCTTGTAAATTATCCAATACTCACAAAGAATTTAGATGTTCTTTAGGAATCACCTTAGTAAATAAATTCTATCTTATACCTAATTACAGGTGTTCTTTAGAAATCACCTCAGTAAATAAATCTATCTCATACCTAATTATACTTATTTCAAATTCAATGGAGATGGAAGGGCCCATAATTATTAGTCTAAATAGTTACTGAGAGTTTTATTAAATGATTCTTTGCTCTACATAATTTGTTTACCTTTTCTGTCACAATTTTTTTTGCTAATAAGCTTTTGTTTACATTTCTTTCTAGAATTGCTTTTCTTTATTACATATTACATGTCTTCTAATTTCATCTAATGATGACAAATTACTCAAATTAATTATTAACTATTAACTAGAGAAAATAGTTTTAAATTTGTAGGCACATATTTAAAATAAACAGAACTTTCTCCATTAAATAGAAAATTATCAACATTTCTCAATAAACTGGTCCCACAGGGAACAGGATAGATGCTTACTTCATTCATGGCAGGAAATCTTAGAGGGGCAGACACTTTCTGCTGTCCGTTGTCATAGATGTACACAAGGCTTTGACCAAAGGGCCTTTTTCCAGGCATGTGAACAATGGTTATGTTATGCTGGTAAAGTAAAATAAATGTTTAAAAAGTGAAAATTACATTAAGTCTAAGTTTCCAGAGTACTGCTGTATAAATGACAGATTAAACAATGCCTATTTAAATGATGTTCTCAAAGTGAGTAACACCATTTTTGTAGTATTAAAGAGGCACTGACATCTGTTTGCTCTAGAAAGTCTACAAATAGTTGTGACATTTCTTTTTTGGATTTTCCAAGTCTATGCGTATTCTTTAGGATCAATTTTTCTAATAAGATCATTTTCTATTTTAAGAAAAGCAATAGGCCAAGCATGGTGGTGCATGCCTGTAAGCAGCAGCCTAGGAAGCCATGGCAGGGACCAGGGATCACGGTTAGAGTCCCACTCAGGGAAACATAACGAGACCTAATTTCAAAAAAAACCAGCTGGGGGCTGGGCACGGTGGCTCGTGCCTGTAAGCTTCAGCCTATGAAGCGGCTGGGGCTAGGGATTGCGGCTCGAGTCCCGCCTGGAGCCTGTAGCGAGACCTAGTT